>JAODAL010060019.1:0-21125 GCA_025379985.1 Phyllomedusa bahiana | reverse complement strand
GAAAAGGTTTCCCCGTGCAGATAAATGACGGGATATTTTTACTATGGGGTCGGACAATTGCAATGGTATAGTTTTTTATATAGTTCTTTTATGTTTTATTACTCTTACACAAATAGAAATGGTCTATAAAAAAATTGCGTTTTTATGTTGTTCTGTTCTAATAGCCATAACGTTTTCAGTTTTCTGTATACGGAGCTGATTCTGGGCTTGTTTTTTGTGGAATGAGTTGACGTTTTTATTAGTACCATTATGGGGGGCATATGCCGCTTTGATCACTTTTTATTAAGGTTTTTGTGAGGCAACAAAATACAGCATTCCTGGTAGTGTTTTTTTTTTTTTATTTTTTTAACAGCGGTCACCTTGCAGTATAACTGAATGCTAGTATTACTCAGCAAGGTCGATACGATTACAGCGATACCCAATTTGTATATTTTTTTATGGTTTTACTGCTTTTACAAAATAAAAAAACACTTTTATTCAAAAAGGAAAACACGTTTTTGCTTTCGCCATAGTCTGAGACATAACTTTTTTATTTTTCTGTGTAGGGAAAGCTGTGTAGGGGCTTGTTTTTTGCAGGAAGGGTTGACGTTTTTTAATGGTATAGTCTTGGGGGACAAGACTTTTTGATCAGTTTTAAATCCGTTTTTTGGAAGGCAGGGCGATTGGCGTTTGTAAAGGGGAAAAGGGCGGTGTACGTGTTTTTATTTTATTTTTTGTGTTTTTGTTTTACTTTTTTTTCACTTTGACATTTATTTTTACCTTTTTTCACTTTTTTTCACTTTTTCATCTAACAGCAATCATCAGATTGCGGTTAGAAGGCAAGACCAGTGCACCGTATTAGTACTGTGTACTGGTCGCCATGACAACACCTGTCACCATGCCCACAATGCATTGCGGGCATGGTGACATCACAGATGACCCCGGGAAGTGCCGTTCACTTCCCGGGATCATCAGACAGGGGATCGGTGTCGCACTACAGTGCGGCAGCCGCCGGGAGCAGGTAGGAGGAGCTCACTCCTCCTGCCTGCGGCTTTATTATCGAAGCCATGACAGGCTGCAGTAATAAAGCGTTAATCACCCGCGGCCGGAGCTCACTCCGGCCGGGGGTGATACGGCATGCAGCCAGCGGTAATTTACCACTGGTCCCATGTTGCGATCGCGCGTGGCTCGCCCACAAGCCCACACGATCGCCAGGGCGTATGGATACGTCCATTTGCGAGAAGTCACTTCCCGCTAGGGCGAATCCATATGCCCTATGTCGGGAAGGGGTTAAACTGAGATACATTATAGCTGAATGTTACCATTGTTAAGTTAAGGTCCCATTATTTACAAAATACAATTGAAGAAAAAGTATTATAAGGGTATGTTCACACGATGTGCTGTGGCGGAGTACATTGTGTGTTTCGGGAGCTCGTGACAATACGCACGTACTCCTGCGGCGTGGGGGGCCGGCAGTCCGCCGGCCACATTGACATTCATTACTCGCGGTGCGTATTCGCCGCAAGTAATTGACGTGTCACTTATCTCCCCGCGCATACAATACGATCGTATTGTACGAGCGGGGAGAGGAGGGGCGTATTGCATAGTATTAGAGCGCAAATACGATGCGAAATGTGCGCCGAAATTACGCCGTGTGAACATACCCCAACAATGAATGCTGACACATTATAAAAGAAACCCAATGTCCATTGTAAATGGTAAACTCTTTGACAAAATTGCTTTCAGACCACTGTATTAATAAATTGTATATTACTATTTTATTTCACTCGCCTCTAACCAGCCAGCTAGTAAATTCCAGTCTGCACTGAAGAGGAGCAAATACCCCTAAACAGCTGTCTGTAGATGAACTTCACTGGCTCGGCTTCAATCCTTTTTACACTGCAAGACTCTTCTGAGTCACATATAAATTGAGGATTACTACATCCAAAAGCCTTTGCTTATATTTTATTTCACAGAAAACTATCATACATCAATAATATTATCCTAGTAAGTATGCTTGAAGCCATATATTTTTGAATAAATGATGGGGGATCCTGAACCTTAGAAACAATATTTTCCTGTTACCATACAAATTCCTTTTAGAGGCAGCATCAGAAGGTACGTATGGTACCAATAAAGAGTGCACTAATTTTCTCCCACATACATGTAGGAAATTACTCTAGTGAAAAGCTTTTCCCAAGCTAAAGACTCGGTCATTTGCAAAATGTACACATTCAAAGGTTTTGTCTCCCAAAGACAACCACTGCTCTATAAACATCTGCCCCCCTGGTTCCTGGATCTATTAGCAATCAGTTAATTTTTGAGGGAGTTTTTGCCTGTCCATACATTTTCTCTGCTGTGCTTGTTGAAAGGACATTATAGGATAACATAGTACCCATTTAAATGCATAGGTGACCATGTAAATCACTGTAATTTAGTTGCTCTCCTCTTTAACTTATAGACAGGTGACAGGTGTCCCATGCTTCTCAATGAATCAGACTGTCTTTATGATTAAACCCATTTTATAAAGCATTTAGGAGTATTATTGGATTGCCATCAAATTAACGGTTACATTACCATTTTCATAAGTCCAATGAGGGCCTGTAACATCTATATTTAAGTAAATACTTGTGTTCCATATTGCATTCAGGAGCTTCTCTTATAACTCAGTGTTGTACATTTCCAATGAAATACATTACTGAATCAGTCCGCTGGGTGTTACCATTCTAATTTTAAAAGGTTTGGGGTGTCTTCCCATACACTTTGGGGTTGTGCGACTTGCATTACCGGCGCACAAATTACCGTGGAAAAAAGGTTATGAGTTAAGGGCTCTTTTGCAGTCAGAGTCAGGCAGCAGCTGCTAAGGCAAATAAGATCACACTGCAATCCCTAGTTTGAGCACCAGTGTGCAATAAAGACATTGTAAAGCTTGAACAGGTTTTAGATGGGTAATGAAAACAATAAAAGGAAGATTAGCAAAATTTGGTGTTTTTTTGGTTTAGACAGAAGACAGCTTCGGGTTGACCTAATAAATATGTATAATTAAATTAAGGGCCAATATAGAGATCTCTCCCATGATCTAGTTATACTTAGGACTGCATCCAGAACAAGGTGGCGTCCACTATGTCTAAAAGAAAGAAGATTTCTGCATAAACATAGAAAGGGATTCTTTACTGTAAGAGCAATGAGACTGTGGAATTCTCTGTCAGAGGAACTTGTCATGGTGAATTCACAAAATGAGTTGGTAAGGGACTTGCATACATTTCTAAAGTGTAATAATATAACGAGTTATAATGCGTAGAATTCTGGAATGTTAATCCAGGGATTTATTCTGATAGCCAGGTTGTAGTCAGAAAATTTTTTTTGCTAAAATAAGGACACTTGGCTCCTACTTCATGGGGATTTTCCTCTAGATCAACACTAAAGCACAATAGGCTGAACTGGATGGACATCTGTCATATTTCCGCCTTACAAACTATGTAAGACCACACAACATAGATATCTAAATTGTTAATTTACAGGGAACACTACTTTTACTAAAACAGGCATGTTAGAAATGAACTTTCTGAAAGAAAATGCACACATATAGCTTTCGATCGACTAGGCTATGTTGTTTACTTGGTCCTAATAAATACATTTATTGGCTCTGCCAGTGACCCAGAAAGTTATTTTCTTTTGTTGGTTTATATAGTGGAGTACTAAAACTCCATATGTCTCTCTGAAAACTGAAATTAAATACCGAGCAAAATTAATAAAATTCATATTATGTGATGTAAATAAGCAAATTATAGGTCACTTTTAATAACTTTTATTCTGTAGAACACTATAAAGATTTTATTGTTTACACCGCTATTCAAGGGATTTATAAATGCATATGTATTGTTGTTCATAACAAAGAGAGCAATAACATAAAATGCGGTTTGGAGCTTTTAAGTCAGGAAATTGTAATGTTATGTTGTACAGTATTAGAGTATTGCCAGTGGAGATGCAATAGATTCAAGGTCAGAGCTATAGTACAAAACATCATGATGCTTTGTGAAAGGGTGATAATAAAAGGCATATTTGCTGAAAAATGTATAGATGTGTTTAAAAGCGGCCTGAAACTTGCAGTGTTTCTGTGCAGACATGTCGGCTAGTGGAATGACATTTTTCTGAATATTATGCGGGCAGGATAATAAAGAACATATTTACATAGAGATGATGGTAACAGGGTTAAGCAAGTACCATATGCTTTTTCATTGCAGTAGTACAAGTATTAAAGGTTGTCTTCATCTTCTACCAAATTTTATTTCATAGATGCTGTATATAAGGCAATTGAGAATTTAACATAAAATTTCAACTTTCATATTTTTGTACATCTAAACTATTGGCTAATAATTTTATGAGCAATAACAATATATACAGTCAAAAATTGTTTGACACAGCAGAGAGGTAAGGAAAAAAACATATCCACAGACTATGGGGATATTTTGAATACAGCAGATTCAAAAGCAGTGTGCCCGCCTTTTCATATGCCATTGCCTAAAAACACGGCCGTTCCTAGGGGCGGGCGAGGCGGGCGATCGCCCGGGCCGCCGGGGCTCCGCTCACCCGAGGGGGGCGCCGGCCACCTTGCCTGCCCCACGGTTAGCCCTGGACTTTGCACAGCCCTTTTTTAAAACAGCCGTGCAGAGTCCAAGCCAGCAGCTGCACACACTTAGTGCAGCTGCCAACATAGGGAGGAGGCAGGACGGATCGCTCCCCTCCTACCTCCTCCCCTGTATGTATCAGTGCTCAGTGAGCGCTGATACATACACAGCGTCGCAGGGGGCGCACGGCTTTCACCACACCCCTGTGCGCTGAGTCTCGGCTCCCGTCCCAGGAGACCCCGGAAGCTGAGTGTAAGCGGCGTGGTGCTGCTTACACTGAATCCCGGCTCCCTGGACCTGGCCGCTGCAGGGATCCTGGAAAGGTAAGTGAGTTTTTTTATGTTACTATCCTTAACTTCAGGGGCCAACTGGCCGGGCTACATGGGGCAAAACTGGCTACAGGGGACAACTGACTACAGTGGCCATGGCTGCTGGGTCTACTATCTGGTTACAGGGGAGTATTACATGGCTACAGGGGCAACCATCTGGCTACAGGGGTAACTATCATGGCTGCTGGGACTACTGTCTGGTTACAGAGGGGTATTACATGGCTACAGGGGCAACTATCTGGTGAAGCATTGTGGCGCATTATTTTATGGGGGGGAGAGGGTGGCGAAATTTCTTCACTTCGCCCTGAGTGCAAATTAGCCTAGGAACGGCCCTGCCTAAAAACAACATGAAAAGTGCCAGAAGTACTTAAAAGACCTCTCTGGATTTTTTTTTTACCCCTTAATTCATTAGACAATGCTCTTAGGTACATGGTCATGTCAGTAATTTTGCTTACCTGCAGCTGAATATAAAATATCTCAGTGCTACAACTGGATCATGTTACCTGAATTCTGTAAATGAAACACACAGCATGGTTGTAATCTGAAAGTGAATCTCCCTGTGCATTCCTATGCAGGTTCAAAGTCAGTCTCTTAGGAATGCATTGAGAAACTTACTTCTCGTCAGTATCAAAAAACACTGTGTTATTCAGCCAATCAGAGTGCAGGTCACCTAATCCCAACAGTCAGAAATCCTACATTCAGCTGCAGGTTAGAAAAATTATTGGCGCTTCTATGCACCTATAAGCATTGTCTAAGGGACTAATGGGAAGAAATAAACGTGGAGGGGTCCTTTAAGAAATGAATTTGCTTAGCATGACTTTAAAGCCTAACACACTTTCAAAAGTTCTAGATGTCATTTTGCAATGTAATTATATAAAAAATGTAGTGATAAATCTGCCCCACTGTCTACAACCAGTCATGCCTATGAGACCAAGAACAATCAATGGTTGATGAGAATTCCTTAAAAATAATTTTAATAAAAAACTTGCATTGGAGTTAGCACTTTAGATCCCTTAATATAGAAACAACCTATGCGGCTCTTCCTCATTAGTCTGTTTTAGTAAATATTTGTGTTTCCAATAAAAAAAGAAAAAAAAACCCATTATCGATCAATCTGTCAATTTGACATTGTCCAATCAGTGCTGAAAGAGTCAGTGTGTGCTGGAAGGCATCCCAATAAAACTTTTAACATATAAACTAAGAGAATTATAAACCAGATTAATGCGTGCAATGTAGCAACAATGTGAGCTAACGCAAAAGGGAAGCACAGGTTCCTACTCCCTTCAATGCGTTGTGGTGAGTCCCTTTTTTCCGACAACATGAGGAAGAGAATTCTCAAAATCCTTCCCCCCCCACCAACATTTAGTGCAAACTATATATTTTGTTAATGGGCCTACTAATGTATATTGCATATATATTATGCAGTGAAAAAAGAAAAACAAATAAGCTGCAGCGGCAGCTCGCGCCCATTAATCAGTGTCTTTGGGGCTCTGCCCATCATCACAGTTGTCCCCAGCCGCTAATCTTAATCCGGCTGAGCATGAATGTCTGGTCTCCTCATTCTGGGGTAGAGTCTTGTTGTTGTCCCTTTTTCAGCTGACGACGTTCTTTGAGAGAAAGCGGGGGTGGAGATGGCGATCTGGTCCAGAAAGCATTTCTTTGCCTCTTTTTAGTAGCACGTGCGGGGTGACTGTGGAGATCTGGGAGCGCCCCTGTGGTCCAAGAAATAACGAAGGCTGTCTTCTGCTTCTGAGGGCGAGGCAAAAAATCTGGGTGGGTCATTTGGGTCCAGTACTTTGAGGGTTGCTGGATAGAGGATCTGTAATCGGATCGTCTGTTTGAATAGGGCTGTGCCGATTTTGCTGAATGCTCTGCATCTCTGTGAGACGTCTACAGAGAAGTCCTCAAATAACAGCACTTTGTGACCTTTTATAAGTAGTGGCGAATTTAACTTGCGGTAGGCTCTCAAAATCTCTGACTTGTCATTGAAGTTCAGGAATTTCATTATCACAGTGCGACTCTTTTGTTGAGATTGAGACCTGGAGGCTTGGGGTGCGTTCCCCTCTGGGCCTACTCGGTGTATTCTTTCAATACGACATCCATTGTTGATGCCCAGAGCTACTGGTAGCTCTTCCTGACATAGAGTTTGCAGAACTCTTTGAACGATTCAGGGAGACCCACTAGTCTCAAGTTGCTCCGTTTGGAGTGATTTTCTAGATCTTCAATGCGCTCCTGTTGCACTAGTTGGGCCTGGGCACAAAGTTTTAGCCTGGCATTTAGGGTACTATTGTCCGTCTCCAGATCTTTTATTCTTGTCTCCGGTTCTTCAAGTCTGGTGGTATGGGCTTGTACCTCCTGTTGTATTTTTAGTAAAGGAGCCTGGATTGTAGTTTCAAGAGCAGCCTGCAAGTCTGGGGCTATTTGCCTCGCTACCTCTGTGGCTAGGAGCTTATAGTCAATGGCAAAGCTGCTAGTATTTTCAAGCAGGTATTTAGAGCTAATGGGAAGAGAGCTGGGATCATATTCGGTAAACTCTACCTCCCCTTGGCTGTTGCTACGCTCCCCCTCTGCATCTCTTACCTGCACGTGCTGCTGAGTGTGCTGAGTGTGGGGAGTGGACGCCATCTTGGGCTCTACCTGTAGTGGTCGCGGGCTGGAAAGCATCCCCTTTGAAAACTGGGTAGTAACGCGCAGCTGACAGATTCAATATTACATTTCTAGAAATAACAGAGGAACAGCACAACACTAAGATATAAGAGAGGATGCTGCAGAATTGTTATTACACATGGAACACAAGTATTTACTAAAACAGACATGTCAGGAAATGTCACAGGTCCTCTTCAGAGAGTGAAAACACTCAGCCATACTTGGACTGGCCCACAGGGGAGCAGGGAAAACCCCAGTGGGCCTCCGAGCATGACAGACCGGGTGTTGCTTTTAAACTACATATACATCCTTGGGAAACGCAAAGACAAAGAGGCAAAAAGCAAGAGACAGAATATAAAGGGCATGTACAGTAGTGTACAACTCCACCGATAGGCCCCAGAATCAACTCCACTGGTGGGCCCTAAGCAGCCCAGTCCGACACATCATCCAGCACTCACCACTCTGCACTAAAATAGCAATCCTGTAGCTGTTTATTGTTTGACTACCCATTACATTATTGATCAGCTGAGCTGTTATGGGGTCTGTTAAAAAGGGGGGTTATACTGAAGTCAGCCACATCTCCATACCTTACCCCTTGTTGGGTGCAGTTCCTCTCTCTATAGATAACTAAGTATCAAGCAAATAAGGTAGGAGGAGGCCAGCCATAGGGTTATAATGCCCGTCTCTTCTACAAGCTGGCATGAACCAGAACCAGTAAAAAGGCATGAATTTATTGTGGAAGTCCTTCTGGGCTATACATACTAGATTTCCCTTCCCCAGCACAACTTGTTATAATACCTAATGTGCCTATTACAAGTTTCCTGGCCTCTAGACATTAATGGAACTATTTGGCCGTGCCTAACAATCTTATTCTTTGCCTCATTCATTAAGAAATCAAATACTATTATTGGAGGAAATCAAACCAAATCTCTAAAGGGACTAACACTTCATTTATTGGCTACAATTATAAATAATTGTCTGAGGTTTTTTTTTTCATTGAAAAAAATATCCTCAAAAGGCTTCCTTGACAAGGCTGGAATTGGCTCTGTGTTACTGCATCACCTGTGAGAATAGGGAACAGTAAAGTTTTGTGACTTTGTGGTTCATTTACAATAATGATCGGAATGGAAACAGTAACGCATCATACAGAGTCCACCATTCCCCCTCTTTTATGCACTTTAAGAATGACTGGCTTCTCCTGCTTTATCATGTATTTTAAGGTGTTATAATGCATCTTATGGTACTGAGTGAGGAAGAAAGCAGAACAGTAAAATAAGTGTCAAGGAATTCATTGTCTGTTCTCCACCTGTTGTTATTCTGGTCTCAATCAACCTGCTAGCCAGGCTGGAGCCAGTGGCCATCTGGAAACACTGCTCTGTTTATAAACTTGGCATGAAGCAGCACTCCCAGGCCCTGACCTCCCACACAAATCTGGAAACAATTAGAGCAAGATGATAGGCAGGCAGTGAGCAAGACTGAGGGACAAGAGAGAGGGAAAGAGACAGTCTGCCGAAGCCAGGCGGAGGAAGTGAGAGAGGAAGATAGATGGACTGAGACAGAGAGGCAAGGGACATGCAAAGTAGACAGCGCTGTTACATTGCATTTCCACAGCAAGTCTGTGTTTACGAGCCGTGTGCGAGTTATTTTATAAAAATGCTTCCTTTTCCCTTAATAATATGGAAAGGTCATGTAGCAAGTAACATGGGCTGAAATTCATCGCTTTAAGTCATCCTAAGAAATACCTGTGTTCTGCTAATTCTTATTTTTGGCAACGCATTGGCTGTGATTTTTCATCCCTTCTTCCTACGCTTATGAATAATATCCCCAAGATTACATTCTGCCAAAACTACTTAACACACGTGGGTATGTGAATATTACTCTGTGGAGATGCTTTAATCTATATGTGCTTTAATATGATTATTCTTTTTTGTACTGTCACTTACCCCACATAGACTGTACATAAACGCATATCTGTTACTTATATATGTAGCAACAACATATTCTGCAATGAGATTCATTCACATCATTCCTTTTTCCAATAGGGATAATTCACCCTATTAAAGTAAGAGTATCTATGTGTTTGTCTGTATCTATGCTAATTACAAAGCAGAGGATTTTACTATTTTCTTTACTATTTTTATATTTCTGTTATTTATATAGTGGTATCATATTTTGCAATGTTTCACATAGAACCTGCTAATCCCATCTGAGGAACCTTATATATTTTACAGTATTGTTCATAATACATACAGGAAAGTTAAGCAAATCCATTGAAATGACCGAGATTTCTGCACTGCTTACTAACAAAAGTTGGTCTGATTGTTATCTACAGTGGAATATCAGCAGCACTCTATAAACACCAAAAACAGTAATAGTGAACATAGAAATTTTTTCAAAATGCATTTCTGCTACTTTAGGACACATGAAAATTTGAGGTTCTTAGCCTACATTTTTGATCAAAACTGTAATGGCCCATCCACCACGACAAGGTGACTTCAGTACAGCAGGGAACCTACACTGACATTTTACCTCGCTTGGTGTCTATTCAGACCCCCATCTTTTCAGGGAGAAAAGATCCCAGCTACATTCTGCTCTGATTTAAGTCTCTGAGGATTGGCTGAGTGTACAACCAAAATGGAGGCAGCCACTGCCCCATGCAAACAATTCAAAAAACAAAAATTGATCAGCGCATCCAAAACTATTTCAAAGAAATTAGTGCAGGTGCACGCTTGTGTGGCAGGAAAAGAAATACAAACACAACACAATATCAGCAGCAGACTAAAACTGCTGATATTGCTGCTGCTGATATTATGTTGTGTTTGCATTGCTTTGCTCTCAAGTCCCCCTAGTAGATTGGTACGTAGATAGAGTCCCCCCAGTAGGTAGGTAGATAAGGGCCCCCAGTAGGTAGGTAGGTAGAAAGGGACTCCCCAGTAGGTAGGTAGATAGGAGCCCTCCAGTAGGTAGATAGTTATGGGTCCATAGTCAGTAGTTAGATAGATAGGGGCCTCCCAGTAGGTAGTTAGAGTCCCCCCAGTAAGTAGGGTTCCCCCAGTTGGTAGGTAGATAAGGGCCCCACAGTAGGTAGGTAGGTAGGTAGGTAGAACGGAATCCCCAGTAGGTATATAGATAGGGGCCACAAGTAGGTAGTTAGGTAGATAGAGGACTCCCAGTAGGTAAAGTCCTCACTGTAGGTAGGTACATAGATAAGAACCCCCCAGTAGGTAGGTAAATAGGATCCCCCAGTAGGTAGATAGTTAGGAGCCCTCAGTAGGTAGTTAGGTAGATAGGGGACTCCCAGTAGGTAGCTAGAGTCCACCCAGTAGGTAGGGGCTCCCAGTAAGTAGGTACATACAGGCCCCCGTAGGTAGGTTGGTAGTTACTGCCCCCCAGTAGTTAGGTAGATAGGTAGATATGGGCCCCTGGTAAGTAAGGAGAGTCCATCTGCTCTCGGCCCCAAGCCTGGTGCTTTAGGCTTGGGATTAAGATAGGAAGCAGCGCAGATGACAAGATGATGTCACTTCATCAGGCTGCCTGCGCAGTGACATATGGCAGGGGCAGGCCTGTGGCCTGTTCTTTCTACCATTGCTGTGAAGCAAGGGGGAGGGCCCCATATGGCAGTACTGCCCTAACGGCAACCCTGGTCTGTAAATAAGCATCATTGTTTTTCAGTGTTTTTCTAAGGCTTGTTTTATATGTACATTACAGGATCTGTTTGGAGCCTCTGGCGCAGCTTCTGTCAGACATTATAGAAAAAATAGCACAACATGCAGCTCTTTTTTCCTGTTAAAATGATGATCACCTGGACAGAAACCTAAGAAATCTCATTGTAGTTAATGGGAGCCATTAAGCTTTATTGTTGTCCAGCATTTAACAGACTTGTCCTAGCCTCTGCAGATGTGAACCAGGCTTGATAGTGGACACAGGAGCAACAGTTTTGCAGTTTTTAGAGTCTTCTGTACCTCTTTAAAAGCTGCTTTCTAAGACATTTAAAAACCTCCCTACCACCTCCTACTGTGCGAAAATAGAAAATCAACCTATACTTACCTCTCCCATCACCACCATTCCATCAATGCCAGAGCCCCAATGGTCCCCTCCTCCCACTGATCCCTCACTAATGATGTCATGTTCATGGATCACATGATGCTGCAGCCAATCACTGACTTCTGTGGCTGTTAAGGCCAGGGATTACAGCATCAAGTGATCCATGAACTTGATGTCATCAGTGATGGACTTGGGGGGGAACCCTGGAGCTCTGGCTGCGTTGGGACAGTGATGAAAGGAGCTGCTAGTATAGGTTAATTTCCTGTTTTAATACAGTAGGAGGTGGTAGGCAAGTTTTTCAAAATCTTGGAAAA
Organism: Phyllomedusa bahiana; assembly: GCA_025379985.1. NCBI lineage: Eukaryota > Metazoa > Chordata > Amphibia > Anura > Hylidae > Phyllomedusa > Phyllomedusa bahiana. Next base: position 9,185 of record JAODAL010060019.1, on the reverse strand, counting down.
CCCCATTTAAGTTCTTTTTTACCTCTTTTATTAATGATAATGTGTGTGTGTGTGTGTGTACACACAACCAGCTATAACAGTTAAAAGAAAACCCATACAAAAATGCTGTTTTTTTGTTTTATAAGGCAACAATTGGTTATATCTTCTGGATTTCGACTATAAAACTTATTGTTTTCTAGCCTACTATTGTAAGACATCTGTGTCAAGAATCAATGAACTATGGCTACTGAGATACCATGAAAAGCATGCCAGCCCGCTAGTTAGTCTGTTTGATTTGTAGCAATCTCCCTTTTCAGCGAGCTGTTTGACCCTTCATAATTGTCGCTTGCTGGATGTCAGCATTTTATATCATTATCCAGATACCTATCTGATTTATAGGACAGGATCACATCAGGTGGTGTTAATGCAGGATATGCAATTAAAAGACATAATATTCTATTCATATTTTTTTCTGGTCATTGTTATTTAGCTTTTAAATACTGACCTAAATACATTTATTATATCATGTCTTACAAAGCAGATATGTAAAAAATTGAATTGTCACATTGTTCCATTCTACTTTAATATAATATAAGCTAAAGGCCAAGATTGAATAAAGAGCATTCGATAGCTGATATTTTTGAAGTGGCAAAGAGGAAGCTTTAGGGCAGTGTCCTTCCTGACTCCATACAGTTTCCTGAGCTGATAGTGTGTAAGTCAGAGGTATTGCTGCATTCATTCCAGTTCTCTTCTCCATTGTCTTCTGCCTGCTTTTTTCATTTCACGGCTTGTCTGTCTTCTAATAATGTGTTTTTGACGGCGTCTATCCTCAGACTAAATCCTTAAGGGACAAGGCATTGCTCATTACAGTATAATAATTTGCCCCAGTAATAAGAGACTTTCCATTTTGTAAATATTGGTTAAAAATAAACTACCGTTTGTACAGTATAAGTGTTCTTCTGCACTTTTATGGTCGCATGATTACAGTTTGTACTGTTTGTACACTTGTGTATAGTTAATCCTGCAATTGCGCTGAACTAAATTCACGCCATGTTAAGGGTATACTTGCCAACTTTTCTGGATTGTCTGGGAGACAAAAAAGTTGAGGCTGTTGGAAGAAAAGGGAGAAAAAAACCTAAGTGATGAAAAAAAAGGCTTGGGAAGGGGTTAAAGGCCATTGGCACATTCACACAAATAGAAGGAAATAAAATTAGTACTCACTATATGATTGGACTGTACCAAGTGTTTGTAGATACTAAGATCAGCAAGGGAGCTGCAGAACAGTAGAATATCTTCTTAATCACTTAATTTTTAGTTTGAAGCAATAAAAAAAACTCCAAAACTATGTTTACATTTGTGAGCAGGAACAATTTTTTCCAATCTTGTTTTATTAGGGATTACATGTGAATAAACAAAAATAAGTAAGATAATGGAGAAAAAAGACAGGGACAGGACTATATGGAGCACAACTGCAGATAAAAGAGTTACATAAGGGATGAACTAGGAGGAAAGGCATAAAAACAGATGCAGACTCCTTACCATTAGGGCTTGTCCCCACTGCGCAGGTTTTCACCTGCTTTTACAGACGGTTTTTGGTTTTGAAAACCTTCTGTAAACCGGGTGTCAACTTTTAAAATGGGCCGCTATGGAAAACCCGTGCAGCGGTCCCCACTGCACGGATTTTCCGTTGGACGGTTTTTCAGACAGCCGGCAGTCCGAGAAACATTCAACATGTTCATTCTTCCGCCCGGTATATGAACATGTTAATGCGAAGGAGAAGGGCTTTTCTCCGTAAACGGCCATAAAATAGTGCAAATACCGGTCGCGATTTCCGACCGGCATTTGCACTGTGCCGTGTGAACGGCCCCTTAGGATATCTTATTGCTGTTAGTGAAAGGAAGGATTCTTGTTAGCATACAAAAGCTAAAAACTTCTGTTGGCATCTAAGGGTGTGTTCACACAGGGTATTTGCGGGGCGTAGTTCGGTATGTAATTGTGCCAAAGTAGGCCCTGTAAATACGGTAACATCATATCACTTAATGAGTGCTATGTGAAATGGTATTTATTGCTGCATACTGTGTGTCTGTGAAAAAAAGTGACATGTCACTTCTTTCGGGAATACTAAATTGGATAGGAAGCAGGGCCATTGCGCTGCTGGATGTATGTAAAGGAGGCTTAAAATTCACCAGAATTATCACAGTAGCTCATGCTGATTGATTAATTGGTGTAGCTTTGGACTTGTCCAAATTTAGGCCACTTTATTTCAGTCTACTTTCTATGCCAGAATTTTGGCGCATTTTTGGCGCTGATTTTGGTGCTGTGTAACATCGTGACGACACCCACTTTATGCTAAGCTACTGCCCTGTCAAGCAGTGTGCAGAAAGTATCTTAAGCCCATAATAATTGTGTCTGGGACATGCTGCACCAAAATATGCCCCTTTTTGTCACTTTTTAAGACACTTTTCTGGTTAGTGAGGGCTAAAGTACTTGTGTATTGAAATCTTGTACAACTATTCCCAATAAAATTATTTTAATTATATACACATGGACAATATTGGAAAAACCCACAATGGTCACTAAAAAAGTTGATACTGACAAAAGTAATTAGTTAATTAATGAATTAAAATTTACTGAACATCAAACTAATGAAAATCAGACATTGTTCAATCAGAAATTGTAATTAAACCAAAAGTTAATAATAAAAAAAAAACATAATGAAACTGGCTTGGACAAAATTGATGTTATCTCTAGAAAAATATTGAAAATAATTTGCCCTAAGGAACATGTTAATCTAATATGTGGCCTAAAATTAGTATAACATGTTTCCTTAAACTTGTAATCAGTCAGTCTTCCTACTTAAAGGATAAAAAGTAGTCACTGTGCTGTTCATTATTATGGTGTGTACCACACTGAATTTGGATCAAAAGAAGTAAAAGAGAGTTGTCTGGGGTGATTACAAAAAAATTCTAGACAAATATGTTAAAGGTAAAGGCTTTAAGGCCATCTAGAAACAGTTTCATGTTCCTGATACTAAGGTTGCACATATTATTTAGGTGTTTAAATGGGTTTTCTCACTACAAAGATCAGCTTTCAACATGAAGAGACAAATAAATGAAGACTTTTTCTAAATACATGGGAATCTAATTAAGATTTCCTATGAGCCACCATGTAATCCATAGTCTTATGATCCTATAGCTCCTTGAAATAATGCTGGCTTTTAGTCTGCAATTTATTGAGTATTTTAACAGGGAACACTAGCTTAGTTTCTATAAAAAAAGTGATGGTGCATCATACTCTCCCTTCTCCTAAAGAGTGATCTCCCGTCACAGCATCTACTTTCGTGTTCTGCTCTTTCTAAATATTTTGGATTACTAGTTCTTCACCATTTACTAGCATCTGGATAGCTTTTCTTCATTGCTTTCCAGCTTTTTGGTGTCTGCACAGTAGCAGAGTACCCAACCCCCCTGACGAGAATAAAAGAGACATTGGTAGAAGCAGTCCACAACATTTTTGAGGGTAACTTAAGTGAGTTTCGAAACACAAATGAATACATATCTCTTTATTATAATAATATATAACACATACTGTATAATGTTACCAATCCAATAACCTTTGATTAAACTCAACAACTTGTCCACCCATTACTAATGGCTGACAACAGATCCCTCCAATAACCTATTGATACTAGTGTTGGTGGGCTTTTGTTCTTCTAGTGAATCATCATTGCTCTAATGCTCCCTTATATACCAGTTGTCCTAACTGTTGGTACTAGTCATTTACCTGGCATTGGAGACTCAAAGGTCCAGTGTAGGACTTAGACATTTCTAAAACCTGCACCTGTTGTATCGCACCCTCAGTTTCTTATGACAGGAGAAATTAATCATATGCCAACAAAATATTATATATATTTATATATATACGTTTAAATGGGTACAATCGCTAAAATAAGACCAAAAGGGGGGCATCTGCTCCTGTGTGCACCCCCTTTAATGTATGGGTGCCCCTGATATACTGGAGACACCTATACTGTAAAACTGAAGATTTAGGGGAACCTTTGTACAAATAAAAAATTCCTTTTCAACCTAGAACACTGTCTTTGGTTGTTGTTGCCTAAAGAATGCATTTCCAGTCGTGCCGTAGGTGCCACTCTGGTGGTCTTTGTCACAGATAGTAAAGTTCTATTCTTTGGCATAGTTTATACTAAAACTTTCCCTTTTCACATGTATTGCTTTGGTTCTTTTCTGTGACACTCTATGTCCTTCTTTTTCATTGCTGACAAAGTTTTGCTCTTCACTGTGTTTCCATGTATTTTTTTAATTTTTGTCCCGAGATCTTTGCAATAGCTAATTGCAATTGTCATTTGATTTGCCTTGTTTTTCTACTTGGATACAGAAATTTTTACCTCATTATGGTGTCTATCTACTTTACAGTATTAAAAACAAACATTACTTGTATACGCTATTCTTCAATGGAATTCAATGCGCAAACAATGATAATGTTAGTGATGAAAATATGATTTAGTAACTATTTCTGTATTGAGAAGAACTATAATTAGTAATCCTTAACTACTGGAGATGAAGGATATACACAGTCGGGTCATATTATTATGATCATCAGCTAATAACCAGAGTAACTGCCGTGTGCAGCAGGGATAATAGCTAGACTTGCCAGGAAAATGACGATCAAGGTGGTTCCACAGATGCGCAGCTGAGTTCAAGTTAGAATTAGGGAGCCACGGTAGTACTTGGAAGTCTTGACCATGCTCTTCAAAGCAATGTTGGACATTTTTTAGCCATGTGACTTTGTACTGTCTTGCTGAAAGATCCAATCTCTGCCCGCCTCCCCCTTTTCCCCTGGGAAGACAGTTTGTATTGCTGTATGTGATCTTCAAGGATGAATTCATAGCTAAATTGGTCCACATGCTTAGGTGTCTGCAGAGAATGCCACAAAAACATTCCCTAGACCATAATTTTGCTACCACCAGCTTGGGTTCTTCCAGCAATAATTGAAGGGTAGATGTTTCTTGTCTGATTTGCCAAAATCCATTTGTTCCATGAAGCAAAAAAAATGACTCATGTAATGATATAAACCTTTGTCAATCAGCAGAGGCATTGAAGCCTTTTCTGCCAATTCAACTTCATTAGCAGAGATGCAGTGATCATCCATCTGCTTCAGAGCCCCATACACAGTAGTGTTTGCTGAACTGGTGTTTTAGATACACACCTAGCAGCCCTAAGGTCCATTTTGGCGGTAAGTTGCTCCATTGTAGTGTGTCGGTCGATATTCAGATCTCACATTAATGGCATGTGGTACTAAACAGTTGTCACATCACTTTTTCTCTATGTTGCCATTGTCCATTCACAATACACATACAAATAGTTCACAAACTGTGCAGTTTCTGAAAAAATTGCCACCCTTGACTGAAAAGCTAATAATCATCCCATTTTGCAACTCTGATAAATTGCACTGTCTATCCATGACACTGGCAAGAGATGTGTTTAGGCAGCGTACTGCACACCTTATATACCCACTAAGCCAGCTCATGAGACGTGATTCCCTTCAAGAGCAACGACCTGCTGATATCAAAGTAGGAAATGGTCATAATAATGAGACTTGACTGTGTACGTCCAGTGACCGCTAATACATTGGATTTTTTACATGATCACTTTTCTCATCTTTATTGCTAGTTCTCATGTGTCCGATCAAAGTGCTGAAATCCTTTTCCTTACACATAACATGAAATAGCTATCATTTCTGTATCTATTGAACCTAGATTTCTTTTGCATTCTTAGTGTGGATGTAACATCTTGTGCCACTATACTTTCCCATTTGTAAATGAAATGTACACATAGATGAATATATTTTGAGAACTATAATACAAACTTTAGGATGGTAATTTACCGTGTGGTGGTGCTCAGTGAGCTGATTTATATATCTGCTGATACATCCCCATTTATAGCTGTTTATAGCCCAGATTATTGCCTTGGATAACTTAGTCAGCTCAGCACACTTCCAATCTAATGCTTTCTGCCGTGAGAAATCAGCCTGGAATCAAATGGATTTAAGTCAATCCCATGAATAATGCACTGTGTGCTGGGTTGTTCTTTAGGTCTAAAATGTGGCTTTTTGGTAAGCCCCTAGTAAGCCTTTTATGTTTATAGTGACTAGACCAAGAGTAATACAGTTTTAATTGGTCCCCTATGGTGAAAATATTTCATAATACGCAATGTCTATGGTTTTTCCTTTTTCTCATGTATGTGTATATATTCATATAATTCTATGCCCTGTACATGTTGATTATAAAAGTATGACAAAACATAATACAAGCCTATGGCTAGACTTTTGGCTTCATATGGTTGCAAAAAATCTGAGTCAATGAATCCCCTTTCTGGAAAAGTCAGACTATCACTGTTATTATTTTTATTTGTATCATTTATTTTAAAGCACCATTAATTCTTTGGAGCTGTATATTCAAAGTACATTCGATGTTATATACATAACATTAGACCAAGCGAAGTATGATAATAACACTAACGGATATAACGGATATAGAGAGAGAAAGGACCTTGTCCGCGTAGACTTACAATCATACAGTAGATGCTATTATGTACAGAGCATTCTTTACGTATACTGCAGTAATGTTGTAACATTCCCAAGTAGGAGTTATTAATGAAAGCGCTATGCTACATATATGTTTGCTGCTAAGAGACAGTTATTCATGTCATTCAAAATGTTGATAGAAGCCTTTGTTGAAGCTTTACACTGATGCCCATAATATGTTCATTTAGGAATAGCCTCTTCACATTTCCTTTCACGGCAACCCAAAAAAGGGATTCCCATCACTGGTGGTAACAAATCATAAGGGGAAAATATTGTTCCTAACAACTCCTTTCATGGCAACCAAAATGGTGATTCACATCCCTGGTGTTAGTAGACCCCAAGGGAAAGCTGTTCATTAGACAACCTCTGTGGTCTTGATCACATTTATGAAGAACAAGATTAATGTTTTTTAAAATAATTTACTAGCAGAATGTAGGGTATTCTCTCACATGGTTCCCCTTTAAAAGATGATAGTTGCAGAACAATGTAGCCCAAACAGATCATCCTTACTTATCACTTCATGACATGCAGAGGCTCAGAAATATAGAAAGTTTGTTATAATTCTCAAAGCAGGCTCTAAAGCTGAAAAGGAGTTGTCTCACCATGCTCTGTTTAAGAGCCACAAGCAGTTTTACATTTATGCATCCTGTCTCTTCCTGGTCGGACTGTGGGTGGTTCTATAGCAGTGATTAACATATCAACTCCATATTTAAAGCTCTTCTAATTGAACTGACATTAGAACATGAGATTTTATCTATACCCCAGGGAGCTTTAGAGCTCAAAGTAAACAAGTAATTAGTCTCCTTTGTTTGTTAGCAATAACACACTCTATTATCAAGCTGCCAGCAGTCCGATTTATGGTGATGCCACTCCCTGTTCTCAGATGCCAACCTGTGTGCACTCAAAGAAGATAAAATCTCTCATCTCCTCAACAAAAAAACAAAACTAAGCAATGTATTTTGAAAAAAGTCTTCAATTACATGTCCCTACATGTTGAAAGGTAATCTTTGTAGCAAGACAACCCCTTTAATGGTTACATTCACTCTAGGAGATGCTTAAATATTTCTGAAATTCAATATTTACAAAAGCCAAACACTTTTTAATTGTGTAAAATCTTTGTTAGACTCGGGTCCACACCAATTTCCAATGCCTCAATGTATGTCAGATGACAGTCTCTCTTTTAAACCTTGCTCTCAAGGAAACTGAACTCTAAACTGTCCAATATGCTTTGTAGCACTTCTAGGCCAGCTAGATCACACTTCAGGCCTACTGCATGTTTACTCACTCACCAGACTTACCTTCAGCTACCTACTGGCTCACTAGGACTCCTTTGAGCCCAGCAGGGCATAGCTACAGCCTTCTCTAGGTTTGAGCACATCACCACTTATCCACTACTATGTCTATGACTGATTTTATCTGAATAGCTCCATTATATCACCACCAACATGGTACAGGTAAAGTTTATTGTAGTTCACCTGTTAATCAGCTGCTGGCAAAATCGTGCTGATTTGTATGTAACTGGGGTATTAAACATTTTGGTACTGTTTAATGCTGTTTTGGTACTGTGTTGCTACCAAAAGTGGGGTGCCGAAGATGTCTGTGTGGCAACCTCAGCAAAGGTAAAGTATAGCTGTGAGAAATGTTCATGTTGGTGGGATCTAATTAGAGAAGATAGGAAAAGTGAACAACTACAAGCAGAGAAGATGTCTCTGGTATCTCACTGGATTTAATTGTTGTTTACTCTGTCTGTGACTGCGTCAGATCAGTACTTTATTCATCTAGATGTCTTGCAGGTTGATGATGGTTCATGGAACCATAGGGTGGTATAATTTAGTTCCTATAGTGGTATGAGTGAGTCAATCTAAAGTGTTATTATTTACTTTGGGTTGTAATATTCAGGCATGGTGTGGAAGCATAATGTGATATAATCAACCGCACATGAACTCTTGCAAATATTATTTTCTTATAGATTGTTACAAAAGCGACATCATATACTTCTCTTCAAACATTTTTGGTCGCTTTATGACCTTTATCACAGTAAATTGCGGTTGGCGAATGATGATTAAATAGAAATTCGTCTGTAGCTCGGTACAAGAGAAAGAGTCCAGGTAGAAGTTGTGATCGTCAGTACACTCTTCTGCATTGTTAACACAAGGTAGAAGGGTGTTCAAAGATGGTAGTTCTATTACTAGAGCAGGAAGTAATTTAAATGAATACATGGCAGCTAAGGAAGCATTCATAAGGGGTGTCGATCGACATGATTGGTGTGTCGATGATGCGTAGCAATGTTTCTCATTCATTTAGACACCATGGACACGATCGCTGCGGCATCTAAAGGGTTGGGCAGAAGGGAACGAGCCAGCTCCATTCCCTGCTGTTAGTGGCAGATGTCAGCCTTCTATTTAGTAGACTTACAGAGTAAGCCTGCTACACAGGACCTAACTGACACCAGAATGTACCCATGCGTTCTGTGTCCATTAAGCCATGCTCTCTTTCTGCAAGGCCATGTCTGTTCTCACAAAATCATGCCCTTTTGTCAGATGCAGCACAGAAGTGTTTAGTAACTATCTAACACATAATAAATTTGGGGGAGAAGGATGTTTTTA
>JAODAL010060018.1:0-21126 GCA_025379985.1 Phyllomedusa bahiana | reverse complement strand
ATCTCTATTCATTAAAAATTTGCAGGAGAATAGGAATAAAAAAACAAAAAAAAACCTATGGAAAGGGGTTCACATGGTGTTTGGGGCCTTTTTTAATCTGCACAAAGATTCAAATTTAGAGTCCTGTTGAAAGGGGGGAGCTGTTCCATTTCAGACAGCAATGGCACGCTGACCCCACTACTAAAATGGGTGTGTTTGGGTTTTTGTTGTGGTGTCCTGTGTTATTTTATCCATCTTTTTTCATGGGATCTATGAAAATATTATTTCAAAATTTATTGATACTAAATAATGTTCATGTAATTAGACTGTTAATAACTGTAGAAAGGTTGTAGTATATTTTTGGATGGGGTGCTGTTGGAGTTGCATCCATAAACTTTAAGGCTGATTCCAGTTAGCCAATCAGTAAAAATGAAAAAAACAAACAAAAAAAAAAAAAACACAGTAAATCTAACCCCAAATCTTCTTTACATTTTATTTATAAATTTGCTATTTAGGGGTGTACTAAGTAAGAGAACATGACTTTAGTCACGAAAGGGGATCATTGATTCATGTAGGGGAACCATACATTTCAAAATACTCTGTACTGCTCTAAAATGTCTGTAAATATGTTTCCTTTGAAAAAGCTCAGACTCTAAGGTGCTCTGCGTATGTTCTGACTAATTTGAAGTAGATATTAAAGTTTGACTGACTCAGTAGGTGCACAGTCATAAAAACACACATGGAATGAAAATCCATGGTATAAGCATTGCCTGGGGCTAACGAAAATTTAAAATTTTTGCCATTACTGTACATTTAAACTTTTAAACCATCTTAAAATTATGGCTGAAATTATTTATTCATTCATTTTATATGAACAGGGCAGGATAGGAAGATTGGCACACAAACTCAGTAGTGAGATGGTGTTGTGGGATACCACATAAAATTAAGCCTGAGGGTGTCAGGGATATAAATGAAATCTTTCTTCCAATGCAGATAATGAGTAACAAACACACTATCCAGCATTTAAAAGCGTAATGTAACTAAAAAAGACTTGGTGACTGTAGTTTTATTGTCATATTTTGCAGGAAATCATTTTTTTTTGGGTTTTCTTTTAGGAACCAACCAGTTACAGAAAACATAAGGCTAGGTTTAGACGATGTTGGAGTTGTATGTCCAGCAAACCAAAATGTACATAACATTTCATCATACATTTGTCTGGTATACACTGCTGGTATATACATTTGACAACTATATTGAAATGTTGACTAGACTTTACAATATAACTGTATATGAAGTACATTTTTAATGGAAGTCATGAGCATACATATGCAATTTATGGACATCCATTTGTAATTACATGTCTGGGACAATCATTTGGAAGACTAAGCCAGATCCATCAAACACAACCCAAGCATAATGTCAACCTTACCTTTCAATACATCTTGAACTTGTTATACTGTACACTTAAAAGAAAGTTGGCCAAACTTTCAGATTTGGATCTTATGTGTATGCATTGGGCTGCAACATGTCTTGGCCCTTAGTTTAGGACACAAGCAGCTGCCAGAGGGAGCTTGCGCTGGCTTATATCCTTCTCCCCGTTATAATAAACATGCACTCTTTCTCAGATGAGAGTGCATGTTCATGGTTGAGAAAAAATAGCTTCTGGATGAATAAATATTAAGCTAAGAGTTCTGTTTTGTGTATGGACAGCTTTTTATGTATTTTACTGCTAGAAATCTCTCTATTGTCTTAGATTTGAAGCCTTAGAAAATACTTCTTTTGTATGTACCCAGCTTGTTCTAGTAGCATAGGTTATAGGCAAACAATAAAAACTTATTTATGGTATTTTTCTTTTATAAATTGACATTTTAAAGCTAAAATGGTACAATTAACGGAAATGAAAAGGGGACCTTTTTGAGTTTCACCTTTAAATATATCTAAGGAGCTGCTTCTTATGGCACACAATGTCATACAAAACCCAATTAGTTTCAGCAAATTAAATGTATTGCTTTATAGTGGCCAAGACAAAAATATCTAAGAATTATGACTACAATGAACAATGTTTGCCACGTCCCAATTGTGGGCTTTGTTGGCATGGATACATTACTATAAAGTGAACAAAGCAGATAGAAAACTTTTAGAAATTACATAGCGTTGCAAAAATAGCAATCAAAGAAAGAACAGAAATTACTTCTTTAACACTAAAAAAACCAAAAAAAAACAGAAGGCTTAATGTTACGGCATGAAAAAGCAAAAAAAAAACAAAAAAGAAAACCCAAAGTTACCATGCTGTTTTTTTGTATGCGGACATCGACTGATATTTGTTCTATAATTCCCAGCGCTGCAGCAGTTTTATACTTCCTAATGGAAAATACCCATAGTTCTTTAAAACAGTTTTGTTCAACACAATTGCTTCCAAAAAGAGCTTTGTGTAAAGCTTTGTGGGTGGTTATTTAAAATCAATTTTCTCACATATTTCAGACCAGTCTAGTGCAAATTACTTCATATATAATATACTGGAGTGAAATGCCTATAAAAGACATAAACTTTCCCGAGTTGTGCAATCACTTTCTTATTTCACATACCATTTTCAATGTCTTTGTTTAGTTACCACAAAAGTCTTGTTTCTAGTTTTGTAAAAATGTCACACCTCTGCTAAACTGCCACTTTTAAGTATCATATTACCAATACCGCTACAATTCAGAATTTTATATTTTAAAATGATAATTCAGACACTCTACTCCTCTCATCTTGAATACTTCGGCCTTTTGCTCAAGGACACTCCTGTTTTATAGCTTTGTGCTAGACAGTTTGCTTAAAGAGCTATATTAAAAATACCACTGTGCTCTTTATCGCTCCTGTTCACTTTCTGGAATTGCTACTATTTTTTCTTGTACAATGAAATTGTATATGACTGTTTTACTCCCTTACAGTTGTCCATAATGGCTATGATTGCTGTCATTTATCAAAATAATCCACACAATGTGATGAAATATAGTGAAACGTAAAAAGATGTGAGTTGGGATTTTATATAAAGTTGATTTGTTTTAGATTGTTGATTTTTAGGGCTGGGAATGCTTTTATACCACTGATACAACTGGGCTGGCATTAAGTGAAAATACAGAACACAATATACAGATAATTTACTATTACACAATCCACTGCTGTAAAGTCTCATTGAAAAAGCCTGTGATTTTTGCTTTAAGGGGTTGTCTGGGTCATTTTAATAAAGTGTATTTTTGTGTATGTTTAGAGTTTATGTTGGTTAACCCTCAAACCTCTTTCTTGCTTACCTCATCCCGACTTCCCCTAATTATGAATCATTGCTGTTTTCACAAAAAAAGTTCCAACACTTTTAGCATTAGAAAATTTTTTGGGTCAGATCGCTCCAGGTTTTTGTGGGCCCTTGGGTGGCAGAGCTTCAGCGGGCCCCTTTGTGGAATAAATCATGTGGCGACAGTAAAACAGCTGGTACAACAGAAACTATGACACTAGCCCACAACCCCCCACCACATATTCTGATTAAACCCCACCACACCGGAAAAATACACCCCAAATAGTGATGAAAAATACCGCCACATCATGACCACAATTCACCAACATAGTAAATTAAAAATACTGCCCATTTGACCAAAAATCTCCAACCATATGACTGAATAATACCACCACACTGAAACATATCACCCCCACAAGTTGAAAAAACCCCACACAGCCACATATAACAACATATGTTTGAATAATACCCCACACCTTCCCACATATAACTCCCAATAGTATGAATCTACCTCCACACCATACCACATATCACCATATTAGAGATGAAAAATTCCACAACACCTTTACTGAATAAAAACCATTACACTTTGCACACATATAAGTGACTACAGTTCGGTGATTTAGGACCACGGGTGACGTTTCCCGATGACCGTTCATGTCCCTTTTCTCCCATCCGGGCTATACCACTATGTGACTTCTCCTGGCCAACACGGCCCCTGCGATTTGGACACAAAACTTGATTATTTTCTGGTTTTACTTATGGTAGTTTTTGCCATAAAGGGGGAAGGTATGGGTTACATTGGGGGTGTTGGTCCCCCAAAAAGGGTTTTTAAGGGTTAGTAGGGGTTTAAATTTAGTTGGGCGGGATATTTAAATGGGCCTTAGTTGGCGGTAATTATTATTTTTAATTTTTTAATTTTTATTACCCTCGGAGATAAATGGTTCCCTTTAGGTAGGAATATATACACAAATTAAATTAAAAACAATTATACTTACCTTCCCCCCTTCCAGCAGAGCGCCTTCCTCTTTGCCCCCCTTTGGGGGCCCTTGATGACAAGTTGCATTGTTTTTTGGGTCGGAAAAACTGTCTCTACCCTTACTTAATAAAGTATTTTTAGCATACTGATTGCTTAATAGAGATGCACGAGCATTAAAAAATTCTAGTTCTTAGAACCTAAACATTAGGTGTTTATTTTTTAGGGGTTTTATTTGAACTGAAATTGAACCGAACACCCTTAAAATCAATGGGGAAAAATTTTGGTTTTTTTTACCTTTTCAGGTGAGAAAGCTGTAAATTTCCACCATAACAGTAAACTGATACGTGGAACAACTTAGGAAGAAAAAATTTTCTCTAAGAGGACAGAAAAAAATTGAGAGGCTAAAATACTTCATTCCTTTCAATGTCTAACTGAAAAGTGGAGGACAGCTTGCAAGCAGGGGTGTAGCTGTAGGAGGTGCAGCGGTATCAGCTGCTATGGGGCACTGCATCCTGAGGAGGCCAAAAAGCCCCTTTGACACATAGGAGATTTTGGGACGGGATGTTATAGAATTACTGAACCCAAAACTGCAAAAACTGAACTTTTTGGGCATAAGCATGATTTAGCAAAACCCCGCACTCTTTTAATATATATCCCCTGTATAGAGAGTTTGGGGTTATGTAGCCCGCAAATTCACCAAATAAAAGTTTCTGGGTGGGAAAGATGCAGCCACAATACCAAACTCCCCAACTATTGATGTCTAACTATTGAGCTACTAACTAAAGCATTTTACAGTTAGAGAGTGAGCTGAAAATGGGATTCACAATCAATACAGTGAAATACATAGAAAATGGTCATTTGATTTTAGCCCCAAACCCATGTGACGTTTTTGACACTTCTCTGTGCTCTGCATGATCGGATTGGGCCCCCAAAAATGCAGAAAAACCACTGACAATGAACTAAAAAGGGGTGTCAAACTGAACTAGAACTTTCTCAATAAAAGTAAAATGTTTGGTTCAGTTTGAAAGTTTACCCGAACTTAACTTTTCTAGAACAGTTCGCTCAACACTACTTAATAAAATAAAAAGCTTATCTCTCCTAAACTTTGTTCCAGTGCTGTCACCTTCCACTGTCTCTTCCGGTCACGTGCTTATTTCTGGCTCTGGCCAAGTGGAACTTGATTAGTATAGCCACTGATTGACTGCAGCAATTACTTGGAAGTGAACATTTTGAACGGTGACATGATTTTAAAAGCCTTGTGCAGCACCTTGGATGCAGATAAGTGTAGAGTTCAGTAGGAGCTCTTAATTATTATCATTATTATTATTATTATTATTATTATTATTATTATTATTATTTTTTATTCATTATAAAAATCAGGGCAACAGTATCCTAAAAAATATTTTATTAAAATCAACTGGACAACCACTTTATCAAGCTGGGTAATATTCTTTCACCTTATTTCTAACTTTGGTCAAAATCTGGGTACATTGCTATAAAAACATTAGATCACCATTAAAATTGATCAGTAATTGTACTGTATGTTGCTTTTACAAAAACAATGCTTTTGTGCTTTGGATTTTAGTCATTTTAAAATTGAACTGAAAGTTAAGAGATTTATTTTGGGTTGGTCCAAATTAATTTTGACAGAAATTTGATCCTAATCCTAAATTGGGTTTTGGATTTGGGGTTGGGTTTGGATTAGGGTAGGGTTTTTTTTGGGGTTTTAAGGGTTTATCTTACATCTCTGCATCATTCCAGACTTTGTGTCACTCCCGCCACAGCGTCACATTTAATGTGATGTCCGATGTCACTTCCGGTTTTCCTGAGTTGCCTTTATGTTTGGTGAACTAGTGGTACCTTAATATCAAAACTCGCCCATACATATATTAATGTGGGACACACCACTGAGGCCTGTGTTGGAGTCTCCCTACTACCAACATCCAATACTGTCCAATATGATCATAGGCAGGCCATAATCATTTCCTAAAACCCCTTTGAATATTGCAAATATTTTTCTTTTTAATAAATTAACTCTGGGTTATAAAAGGGTTATAAAAACCTGTGGTATGTCTGCAGTTCCATGTAGTTCTTAGTCCATAATAAAGTCCATATAATGGATCCAAGGCATATTATCAAGCATCACTTTCTTAAAACAGAACAAATCCCCTCAGGAGCAATTCCACCGGAAACGTTTTCAGGGGACAACCCCTTTCCAAGCAGTGCAATCAGTTAAAACCCCTCTCTGTAGATCCCAGAAAAGAAAAAGAAAAACTTTTGCAATATTCAAAGTTTTTGGGAAATGTTTATGGCCTGCCTATGATCTTATTGGACAGTTGTGATCTAGTGGTGACACTGAAGGTGACTCAGAACATTAGATGTTAACGTCCAATATCACTTCCGCTTTCCACAACATAAGGGAAAACTGAAAGTGATGTCAGATGGCATCACAAGTGACACTGCAGTGGGAGGGATGCAGCGAGAAACTCCGAAAGTAAATTAACTCCTAAAACACTTTAGGCAGGGGTGGAACTAGAGAAGTCTGGGCCACATAGCAAACTTTTGGATGGCCCCGTCCACGACACCCTATCACCGCCATGCTAACCCCCCTCCTTCCCACCACGGACTTTTATCAGGACCTCTTAATAAGAAGCAAATACCTCACCGTACATATCTTCATTATACTGCTATAAAACAAATCGACTATTTCAAGACCAACATTAGCAATAACGCCACTACATAAGGACACGATTATACCGCCAGAACAAGACCACAAATTACCACCACAGAGTGACTGAATAATACCCCTATACTATTACTGAATAAATTCAGTAAAAAAAAGACCAATATTACCACCTATAGTGACCAAATATGGTTTTAAAACTAGTACCAGTGTACACGGTCTGCAGAGAATATTCCACTAACAGTGATTATGTTGTAGAACCGTGTACACAGGCTCTGAAAAACATATGAGTGATTACGTGCATTACATCTTGTACACATGTGACATTTCTCTGAAAAGTTTTCCACTTTTTGGGTTTTTTCTGAATTGTCCAGACTGCCATGATGAATCCCAGCCACCCCTTGTCAATGCAGATTTGGACATACTTATCTTAAAATCCTTATTTTTCCTGTATCTCTCTCATTGCCCCCCCCCTCCCCGTTCTGTACAAACTTCCCAGAGGTGGGATGTGGGACAGCCTAATGGACAGTCTCCAGAGGGGGGGGAAGGAGAGAGGATTCCCCTGCGGGGATTGTTTACAGCTCTGGCCTTTTAAAACCCCCAGAATGAAATTACCAGGTAGTTGACCTCCCGTAATAGGGTTTGGGAGGGCCCCATAATGAATTGGTAGGAAATAGTTTGGCCCCGGTTTAAAGATAGGTTCCCCGTTAGGTGGGAGGCTCAGGTAGGGAGGTAGATTGACCCGAGTAGGCTAGTTAGGACCCATTTAGGTGGGTAGCACCCAGGTATAAAAAAAACTGTATGTAGGCCCCAGGTAGATAATTAAGCTTTTAGGGGACCCCGGTAGATAGGTAGGCTATAGACAGCCCACAGGTAGATAAGCTGTAGGTAGGCCCAGTGTTAGGAAGAATTTTTAAATTTATTGGCCCAGTAGGGGTAGGGGGGCCCTGGGGACATGTCTTAGGCTATAAGTGGGCCCTACATAGGTAGGTAGGCAGGCTATAGGTGGGGCCCAGCTAGCTAGGCTATAGGTCGACCCACATAGGTAGGTAAATAGGCTATGGGGGGCCACATAGGCAGGCTTTAGGGACTATAAGGGGCCTCACATGGGGCAGGCAGGCTTCAAGTAGCCTATAGGGGGCCCCACATAGGAAAGCAAGCTTAAGGTAGGCTATAGGGGACTACACATAGGTAGGCAAGCTTCAAGTAGGCTGAAGGGGGCACTATATAGGTAGGCAGGCTTTAGTTAGGCTATAGGGGGTCCCATATAGGTAGACAGGTTTCAGTTAGGCTATAGGGGGGTCCCATATAGGTAGACAGGTTTTAGGTAGGCTATAGGTGGCCCCAAATAGGTAGGCAGACTTTAGTTAGGTTATAGGAAGCCCCACATAGATAGACAGACTTTAGGTAGGTTATAGAGGGCCCCATATTGGTAGGCAGGCTTTAGGTAGGCTATATTGGACCCCATATAGGTTGCAAGGCTTCAGATAGGCTACAGGAAGCCCCATATAGGTAGTCAGGCTTTAGGTAGGCTATAGGGGGCCCCATTTAGGTAGACAGGCTTTAGGTAGGTTATAGGAAGCCCCATATAGGTAGGCAGGCTTTAGGTAGATTACAGGGGGCTCTCTATAGGTATGCAGGCTATGGGTGGGTTATAAGGAGGCCCATATAGGTAGGTAGTCTTTAGGTAGGTTGTAGGGGGTCCCATATAGGTAGGCAGACTTTAGGTAGGATCCATTAGTGTTAAAAAATAAATAACTAACTCACCTGCCTCCATGATCCTCCAAGGTGACAAGCGGCAGGCCAGCTCCTAAGCCCGGTGCGGACACCTGATGATATGATGGGACATTTTTTAAACAGATTTTTACTGTAAATATATTTTCAAAATTTTTGCTATTCTGTTACTAAACATATAAATAAATCTTTAACAGTGTTTGCTTATCTGTATGCCAGCTTCTGACGGTTTTTAAAGTGTTTTGACGAATTATGACAGAGTCTGAAAGAACACATTTACAGTGGGGAAAAAAGTATTTAGTCATCCAGCAATTGTGCAAGTTTTCCCACTTAAAAAGTTGAGTGAGGCCTGAAATTGACATCATAGGTAGACCTCAACTATGAGAGACAAAATGAGGAAACAAATTCAGAAAATCACAGTGTCTGATTTGGAAAGAATTTATTTGCAAATTATGGGGGAAAAATAAGTATTTGGTCCCCTTTACAAACAACAAGATTTCTGGCTCTCACAGACCTGTAACTTCTTCTTTAAGAGGCTCCTCTGTCCTCCACTCATCATCTGTAGTAATGGCACCTGTTGAACCTGGTATCAGTATAAAAGACACCTGTCCACAACCTCAAACAGTTACACTCCAAACTCCAAAATGGTGAAGATCAAAGAGCTGTCGAAGGACACCAGAAACAAAATTGTAGCCCTGCACCAGGCTGGGAAGACGGAATCTGCAATAGGCAAACAGCTTGGTGTGAAGAAATCAACGGTGGGAGCTATAATTAGAAAATTAGAAAATGGAAGACATACAAGACCAATAATAATCTCGATCAATCAGGGTATCCATGCAAGATCTCACCCCGTGGGGTCAAAATGATCACAAGAACCATGAGCAGAAATCCCAGAACCACACGGAGGGACCCAGTGAATGACCTGCAGAGAGCTGGGACCAACGTCACAAAGGCTACCATCAGTAACACATTATGCCGCCAGGGATTCAGATCCTGCTTAAGCCAGTACATGTCCGGGCCCATCTGAAGTTTGCTAGAGAGTTTTTGGATAATCCAGAAGAGTATTGGGAGAATGTCATATGGTCAGATGAAACCAAAGTAGAAACTGTTTTTGATAAAAAACACAACTTGTCGTGTTTTTAATGCTGATTGCATCCAAAGAAACATCATACCCACTGAGAAAACATGGGGTGGCAACATCATGCTTTGGGGCGGTTTCTCTGCAAAAGGGGCCAGGATTTAACTGGGTCCGTGTACCTGAAAGAATGGGGCCATGTATCGTGAGATTTTGAGTGCAAACCTCCTTCCATCAGCAAGGGCATTGAAGATGAAACGTGGCTGGGTCTTTCAGCATGACAATGATCCCAAGTACACCACCAGGGCAACAAAATAGTGCCTTCATAAGAAACATTTCAAGGTCCTGGACTGGCCTAGCCAGTCTCCGGATCTCAACCTTATAGAAAACCTTTGGAGGGAGTTGTGTGCCAACCTTGTGAAGGCTTAACTAAAACGTTTGACCTCTGTCATTGCCAATAAATGATATGTAACAAAGTATTGAGATTAACTTTTGTTATTGACCAAATACTTATTTTCCACTATAGTTTGCGAATAAATTCTTTCCAAATCAGACAAATGATTTTCTGGATTGTTTTCTCATTTTGTCTCTCATAGTTGAGGTCTACCTATGATGTCAATTACAGGCCTCTCTCATCTTTTTAAGTGGGAGAACTTGCACAATTGGTGGCTGACTAAATACTTTTTTCCCCATAGTCTCCACTGCCATCTGATCACCTTTTACTTTCTTCACAAGTATGTTAATCTGCTGTACTGCAGATCCCTGCTTATGACCATACCCACTGCTATATTTCATTGTGCATTCTTTGCGCCCCTCATGGCACAAAAAAAAACAAATCCCGGGTCGGTTACAAAACTAAAACCGTTGAAAAACCCGGGCCCGCAAACCGATCCGTGCTACATAAAATTTAAACAAGCCAACAAAAGGGAAACCCAATTTTTTTTTATTTTCGGGCCAAATATCTCACCATGCACAAACATTGTTTACTTTTTTTGCCCCCAATGGAAAAACACCCTTTTTTCTTCTATTTTAACAAAAAATTTACAACTTTCTCACCCCCCCCTAATAGCTCAGGTGTTTTGGGTTTAAATTCCCAGCAAAAAGTCACTGATTCAATTCGAGGAGGAGTCTTTAAGAAGATTTCCCAAGCAAAGAGAAACCATATAATCTGGCTCATTGATAGTGGTCTCTTGGCCAAGAAAATTTCCAAACCGCATTATAGGAGTGTCATGCAACCTGGAAGAATATGAAATTAAGTCCATCCATTCATTCATTCCAAAGCCATGGGGTTTTTACATCCAGAAAAATCCCCAAGACCCAACAAGTGGGCTCATCACAAGGTCTATCATTTTCGTTTGCAACAAACAGCAGTGGAGGGCCCCATATGCTTCATAATAGTTGGGTCACAGACGTCCAAACAAAAATCATTTTAATGTAAATTTCGCAAGCCTGGGAAATTTTTTTCCAAAAAAGTTGAAGAAGGGCCCTTTACCCTTTAATAACTTTTGATACTGGCTTTGGTTTAAAAAAAAAGTAAAAAGTGGACAGTATAAGTTTGGAAGCAAAAGGGGGTTTGGGTTCCCTTTACCAGGGCCGATGGGGTCTCAAATTTCTGACTATATGTGATTTTCCACAAAATGGGGGTCACTTCCCAAAACTCGGTTTCTATGGGGATTTTAAAAAAACAAAAAATATGCTCAGCAACCCAAAACCCAAAGCAAAATTTTTAAGATTGCAGAGAAAAGGGTTTAAAAACAATGAATTTAAATTTTCTTTAATTTGGGCCCCCCAGTCCCCAGATCTCAACCCAATTGAACACGGTAAGGGAAATTGAAAATAAAGCTGTATTCCCTACGTAAGTGAGTCAAACCCTTTTGCACCCAAAATTTTGGGAAAAAAAGTAGGGGAGGGCCTGGGATCAGATTTCGGGCGAGACAAGCTTTAATCGAATTTTAGAAACAAAGCCAGAAGGGGTTTTTGGGAGTTTTTTAAAAAACCCAAAAGGGGGATTTTCAAAAAACTATCCAAAAAAAAAATAAAACTTTCCAAGGGAAAAATTTTGGGGCAAAACAATAACGTCCCCAATTATAAAATGGGGGAATTTTAAAAAAAATTGATTTTCCGACCTTTTGTTAATTTCCCCCCCAAAAATTAATTTTTTTGTGCCCCAATTTTAATTTTGGGGCGAATCGCGGTTTAAAAAAACAGCTATTTCCCGTCTTCAGAACCTGAGGGGGCTGTTTGAACATTGTGCCATGCTTAAAAAAAATGCAGAGGGAGCTTGGTTTTATCTTCATACAATCTGGGTTTTTTGTATGAAAAACCCCCCCCCCCCACCCCCCCCCCTGACTGCCCCCGCTCTTAAATTGCTTCACTCTAAAATTCCCCGGGGAAATTATGGGGGCAAAACTAAAACCCAAAAAATGAAGCAGGAAAAGCAGCCTGATAAAATCATGGAAACCCCCAACGGGAAAAAAAAAGAAGCTAAAGGGGCTAAATCTACAATACATAAAAGAACACAGTATAGGTTACGGGACCGCACAGGTCCCACAGAAGGGGGCTCACGCAGGGGGCACTCCATAAACCATACTTTAAAACCGTCACAGAATATGACAAAACCTTTTCTGTTAAACCTGAAATTAGACCCCCCCCCAAAGATGGAAGGGGGCGGGATAATTTTGCGTTGACATCTCTGACATTTTGCCCTCCTTTTATCTGTCCCAAAGTCCCTTTCATCGTCATATCCTCAGTAAAAGCTAAGGGCCAAAAAACAAACAAAGTTGACCAAAACGAGATACCCAAAAAGGGATATTTGCATGTCTTCTGTGTTTTTTGAAAACCCCTCCTCTTTTGGCTAGCAAAACCTGATCCTCCCCCCCCTTTTGACATAAAGGAAGGGGAAAACCAAAAACCAAAGTCATAGAGTTGGGGGGGAAACAGCATTAGGAAAACCCCAGGTTTCCAGTTTTTAGCATACTGGGACCATAAAAGCCACGAGTTGCACAATGACATATTCTGGAGGTGGCAGCAACATCAGGAGCCCACAAAGTGGCATAATGACACAGTGTGGCGATGACGTCATCAACAGCAGCAGCATGAGGTCAGACAGTGGCACAATGACAAATTATAGAGGTAGCAAAAACAGGAGTAGGCCACAGAGTGGCACAATGACAGAGTGTGGAGGTGACGGCAGCAGCAACAGCATGAGGTCAGAGAGTGGCAAAATGACAAATTCTGGAGGTGGCACCAACAGGAGTAGGCCACAGAGTGGCACAATGACAGAGTGTGGAGGTCACGGCAGCAGCAACAACAACAGCAGCAGCAGCATAAGGTAAGAGAGTGGCACATTGACAAATTCTGGAGGTGGAACCAACAGGAGTAGGCCACAGAGTGGCACGATGACAGAGTGTGGAGGTCACGGCAGCAGCAACAACAGCAGCAGCAGCATGAGGTCATAGAGTGGCACAATGACAGGGTGTGGAGGTGACGGCAGCAGCAACAACAGCAGCAACAGCATGAGGTAAGAGAGTGGCACAATGACACAGTGTGTAGGTCACGGCACAAGAAACAGCAGCAGCAGCATGAGGTCATAAAGTGGCACAATGACAGAGTGTGGGGATGGGAGGCAATACCAGTCCCTGGAAAAGATGGTGGTAGGCAGATGGAGAAACTGGCAGCAGATATGTGGCATCAGGCAGGTGGCTGTATCAGAATAGTGGCTGAGGCAGGTAGTTTGAATCCAGACTAATTTCTGAAAGTTTTGGTGAGGCATCATGGCTGATTTAATCTGATGCCTAAGGTGTTGGTGTGTGGAAATCCAGGCCGATCCACGCCGGATTCATCTTGACAAAGGTCAGTCGTTCCACATTTCCGGTGGACAAGCGGGTTCTCCTTGGGATAACGATGGCTCCCACCGCACTGAACACCCGCTCTCATGCCACACTACTGGCTGGGCAGGACAGCTTCTCCACTGCAAACTCGACAAGTTGTGACCACACATCCAGTTTGGCTTCCCAGTAGTTCAGCAGATCTTCTAACTGGGGTGGCAGAGTGCTGTCCAAGCAGGCAACCACCTGCTGGTTCAGGGTCTGCTCCAGGTCCTGCTGCTGCTGGTGAGTGCCCTCCTCACTTGGCGGATGAAGGAAGCTGCTCATCAGCGACTCCAGACTCAGGTTGCTGCTGAAGGAGCTGGTACTGCTCCTACCCCTCCCCCCACCTTCCCACAGCAGCCGTGGCAGTGGTACGTGTGCGCTGAGGAATCCCCGGTAAGACTTGTCAGAGGATGGACCATGCTGCACATAGGCAGCGGCCAACTGACTAAGAGGGTGGAGAGACAGAAGTCATCCCTCTGCCGGATGGTGACTATTCGGCTGTCACTAGCCAGGAAAATCAGCATGCTGCGGGCCATATGTGCAAGTGACTCTGAGGGACTCCCTGCCTCCATCTCCACTGTATTCTGCCACAGTGCTTGGGGGTCATCTGCCTCATCGTCATCTACCTCCTCCAGCTGCTCCTGCTCCTCCTCTCATGTCACCTGGGTAGAAAAACCACTCATTTCACCATGTGCTCCAATGTCCTCCTCCTACTCCTCTTCCTCCTCCAGTTCAGTCCCCACCAGACTCAAGTGGCCGCGAGATGTAGTCAAGCAAAAACATACTCGAGGCTTAATTGAACTAGCAATGTTTCACTTTTTACTTATATGTTGGTGACGTATGCCATATATCATATAGACCGCATGGTCCAAATACAGTCTTTTATTATCATAAACAATCAGGAAAAAAGGCAATACTTAGCTGCATTTCAGCTTAAATGTTCATATTATAGAATCCAGCAGCAGAGCTGACAAACGGAACATCCACACTCCACGCTACCAAGTGACGTTTCGGAACACTATGTTTCCTTCATGATGCCTGATGAAGGAAACATAGTGTTCCGAAACGTCGCTTGGTCGCGTGGAGTGTGGATGCTCCGTTTGTCAGCTCTGCTGCTGGATTCTATAATATGAACATTTAAGCTGAAATGCAGCTAAGTATTGCCTTTTTTCCTGATTGTTTATGACGATAAAAGACTGTATTTGGACCATGCGGTCTATATGATATACGGCATATGTCACCAACATATAAGTAAAAAGTGAAACATTGCAAGTTCAATTAAGCCTTGAGTATGTTTTTCCTTGAGTGAATGAGGAAGTTAGGAGGCTCCCTGATTGAGGCTACACCTGGGCAATACGAAAAAGTCAGCTAATAGCTATATTGTGGCATATTATTGTGCTTTTGACGCGAGATGTAGTCACCACGTATCCAGTCCCCTGGCCAGATTTTTCAGCATCTGTTCCAGAACATGAAGCAGTGGAATGACATTATTCATTCCCGTAGTCCTGACGACTGACAAATAACGTCGCCTCCTCACATGGCCTCAGCAAACTGCAGGTGTCACGCATGAGCTGCCACTGGCTGGCATCAAATTTACACAGGGGAGTACTCCTGTCCGCCTGGATCATCAAAAAATCGTTAATGGCCTTTCTCGGTTCATACAGTCGGTCCAACATGTGCAGGCTGGAATTCCAACGGGTGGAAACATTGCATATCAGAGTGTGTTGGGGGAGGTTGTTCTGCCGCTGCAACTCGAAGATGGTGTGCCTGGCTTTGTAGGAATGGATGAAGTGCATGCACAGTTTCCTGGCCATTTTCAGAATGTTCTGAAGATCGGTGAAAGACTTCAGGAACTTTTTCACAACCAGACTGACACGCGCATCATGCATGGCACATGGACCATCCCTACTTGGTGTAGCGCAGACACCATGTTCCTCCCCTTGTCCGTCACCATGGTTCCGATTTGCAGTTGGCACGGAGAAAGCCACACATCGATTTCTTGCTGCATGACGCGGAGCAGTTCCTCCCCTGTGTGACTTTGTTCGCCGAGGCAAGCCAGGTGTAGAACTGCGTGACACCGCTGTGCCCTACACATGTGGTATGATGGAGCAGTATTTGTGGAGGCTGAGATGATGGTGGTGGTGGAGGAGGAGGTGGACATTGGCGCAGGAGCAGCAGTTTGACAACGTGGAAGAGAAAGCTGCGTCTCCTGTCCAAGTTGTTGGTGTGGCTGGGCAGGAAGCACATTCACCCAGTGGGCCATAAAGGACATGTACTGTCCCTGACTATAGTTACAGCTCCACACGTCCACCCTGCCGTGTACCTTAGAAGACACCGATAACCCAAGGTGGCCCCCTTCTTTTCTTATTTGTGAAGGGCGGTATCCCTTTTTGGAAAAAAAAATTGATTGAATTTCCTCGGCTTGGCCAAGCCATTTTTCTTGAAATTGCGGTCCACCCTTTTGGAAAGGGGGGGGGACTGCAGTACCAACAATTTGGAAGGAGTGGTAGCTTCTGCCCTTAGGAGGGTTGGGGGGGCATTGTTGTCTCTTTGAAATTCCCCTCGTTGAACGCTGTGGTGCCATAGTAGCGGGAGCAGGGCATTTGGACGGGAGATGATGGCAAAGGAAAACAGTTTCCCTTTGCAGAAGTGGTGGAGCCTTAAATGGCTGAAATGGCATGGTGTAAAACTGGCGCTGCTGTGTTGCTGCGGGCAGGATGGACCCCACATTGAGCCATGTTTCTCCCGGCCCCCGGATGGTGATGGCATGGTTGCAAAGGGCCGTGGTCCCAATTTAGCTCCCTCCCCACGTTCATTTCTGCCCCAGATTCAATATCCCCCCCCGCTCCTTGGGGTCTTTGCAAAAAATGCCATCCCGTCGAGTAGTGATTTTAACCAAACTTCCGCCCTGAGGGATAGTACCGCGCTCCCTGGGGCCCAACCTCTGTGCCGCTATTTCTTGGGGCCCTGCGAAGCGGGTTTTCTCCCCCGTGATGTTTGGGTCCGACCTCCACTATGTCCCTGTGATCCGGCCACATGCCCTTGCTGGTGAAAAGTTGCTGAGCAAAAGCTACCCCTTTTTGACGTGATAAAACCCCTTTGCTTCCCCGGTTCCCCGTGCGGTCGGTCATCATCATCGTTTTTTGTTGGTCTTCCTTTGTCCTCAAGGGTCTTGGTATGCAGGGCCTGACCCCTCACAACATGACCTCCCCTGTCCCACTCATATTTGCCCCCTACGCAAAGAGGGGTGTTGGCCCCCTTCTTCATCCCAAGTAGTTCTGATGTCCTAAAATTGTTATTTTGCTTTTAGTGGCCTGACCCCACACACATAGTGTTCTGGTGGGGGAACGGAGGGGACGAGGGGGGTTAAACAGGTCGGGCCCGTGAACCGCCCCCGGGCCATCCCAAAAAAGGGTTTGTGTCTGACTTCCCCGATCTTGGGGGGTTGTAGATGTCATCTGGGAGGAAGTGGATGACCTGTAAACCCAAATCAGGAAACCTTGGGGTTTGCTGGTCAAACCACAGCTGCTAATAAAAGCGGGGAGTTGTGGCCCTCCCGAGTGACCCCTGCTGCGCCCCCCCTTATTGTGCTGCGCCCTGTGCTTGCTCCAGGAATGTTTGTGCCCCTGCCCCCTCGCTTTTGAAAGCCTGCCCCCTCTCGACATACTGTTTGTTCAAAAATTTACAGGGGTCTGTTTAATGAAAATATCTGTATATGATAAATAAAGCTTGTAAACTTGGGAATTTTTAAAATTGCGTCACAAAAACACCAGTAAAAAAATTCCGTCTTTGGGGCTTAAAAAACACCCTTTATTTTTTGAATATTAAAAAACAAACCTGCTTAATTACCCTTTAATTAAATTGCGCTCCAGAAATCACCAGGAAAAATTAATTGTTGTGGGGTGTAAAAAGCTGTGTATTTTTATGATTATGAAAGACAAACAGGCTTAAATGACCCTTGAATATAAAAAGCGCTCCCGAAATCACCGGAAAAATGTACTCGTATGTGGCGTTTAAAAAAACCGTTTTTTTTGTGAATAAAAGCAAAACATGCTTAATTACCCCCCTTTTATATAAATTGGCTCCCGAAATCACCCGGAAAAAAATTAACTGGTATGTGGCGTGTAAAAACGCTGTGTATTTTACTGAATATGAAAGACAAAACGACTTTTAAAAAACCCCTTGAAAATAAAATTTCGCTCCAGAAATCACCAGGAAAATTTACTGTATTTTGGCGTTTTTAAAAAAAACCGTTTTTTTTTACTGAATTTTAAAGCACAAAACGCTTTTTTTTCCCCTTGAAAATTAAATTGGCTCCGAAATCCCAGGAAAAAAAAATTTAAATGCTAGTGGCGTTTAAAAACGGATGTATTTTAGAAAAATGAAAACACAAACGGTTTTAAAAAACCCTTGGATATAAAAATTTTGTACAGAAATAACAGTAAAAATTTTTTTTGTTTTTGGGTTTAAAACACCGTTTATTTTTATGAAAAATTTAAAAAAACAAAAAACTTATTACCCCCTTGTATAAATGTGCTCCAGAAAAACACCAGGAAAAAATTAAAAGGTATTGGCATGTAAAAACGCCCTGTTTTTACTGAATATGAAAGCACAAACGGCTTAATAACCTTGGGTATAAATTGCGCTAAGAAATACAAGAAAAATTAACCTGTAAACGTTGTGTATTTTATGAATACAAATGCACAAAAGGCTTAAATAACCCTTGGATATTTATGCGTCCAGCATGACCCCATGGCATTAAAAGTATATGGGGCAGAATTTGACAAACCCTGGATTGTTTAAAACCCCAAACTGAAACAAATTATAAAAGGGAAAAAAAGGGCAGTCTCTGATAAAAGCTAGTGACCCCCTCCCCCCCCAAAAATAGCTGTTAGAAAAAAAAATTTCTCTTGTGTGAATCTCGCAGCGCATCTGCGCAGCGGTAAATGAGAGCGGTGAGGAGCAAAACATGGATCCGGACCTTATATAGTGCGGGACCCGTGATCCCTGAACGATAACCCGAGCGGGCGCCCCGTCCTTAGTGGGAGGGGTCCCCTCGCCCCCCTGCCGGTGTTATCCACTTACCGGCCCCCCGCCCGCTCCGTCCCTCTCTGTCCGTGGCGGCACAGCCCCCCCCCCTGGGCGGGGCGCGGGAAAAATTTAAAAATTTAAAGGGCAGGCACCGTTTTTAAATTTGGGAATTTTCCCGGGCACGTCCTATTTAAAGCCCGGCTTTCCTGGTACCTCGGATCTTTAGTGCTTTTGCTACTGAGAAAGCTTTTTCAAAAAAGATTGTTCTATTTTCCTGTTACCATCCTTTGTGTCCTCGACCACGAATCTTGCCCCCTGCCCTTCCCCTTTCCCTGTCCACGATTTCGAACCGAGCCGCCTGCCCTGAGCTTCTGCCTGTCCCTCCCTGACCCTGCCTGACGATTCTGAAAATCGTTTCACCCGGCTGCCGCCGCAAGAAAGTTGCGTCAGGGGTTGCGACCTGGTAACTCCCCGCAGCAAGTCCACCCCGTTTTGCGGGGGCTCTGGTGAAAAAACCGGGCCCTACTTAGTTCCGCTCCTGGCGTGGTTTAACCCATTGCGGTGGTCCGGGATTATACCTCCGACCGTTACACTCCACCTCTTGCTGCCGGAGTTCCTCATGGATCAGTTCTATGTCATCTCCTTTTTTCACTCAACACAGTTCCTATTAGACAAACCAACAGCAGATTTGGCTTCTAGTACCATCTGTATGCTGATGACACTCACTTCGACACCTTTACCTGTGACATCACCTCCGCCCTGCTACAAAACACCAGCGACTGTCTGTCTCATGTCTCTGACATTATTGTCCTTTGTCTTTCTCAATCTAAACCTCAGTAAAACTGAACTTCTTGTCATTTTGCCATCTACAACCAAAAACCCCCCAACCCCCTTTTTTCTTTTCTGTTTTTGTGTGGCTACTACCCTAGCTCCTAGGCAGCAGGTCCAGTGTTTTGGGTAAAAACTAAATTTGGATCTGTCCTTCACTCCTTATATCTAATCCCTTGCCCATTTTTGTTACCTTCACCTCAAGAACATCTCCAAAATCCATCCTTTTCTTACTGTGGAAAAACTCAAACTCTTATTGTTGCTCTTA
The DNA here is from genome assembly GCA_025379985.1 of Phyllomedusa bahiana. Classification (NCBI taxonomy): domain Eukaryota; kingdom Metazoa; phylum Chordata; class Amphibia; order Anura; family Hylidae; genus Phyllomedusa; species Phyllomedusa bahiana. The sequence continues at coordinate 1,403 of JAODAL010060018.1, read as the reverse complement.
TCTTTTCATCTTGACTATTGTAACTCCTTGCTCGTCAGTTTCTGTAGACTCTCCCTTTCTTCAGTCTATCCTGAGTGCAGTAGCCAGGCTCATTTTTCTTTCCAGCCACTTTTTTGATGCCTCCACCCTGTGTTAGTCACTGTACTGGTTGCCAATTCAGTACAGAGTACAGAATAAACTAATCACTCTTATCCATAAAGCTCTCCACAGTGCTGCATCCCTCTACATCTCCTCCCTCATCTCTGTCCAACAACTTTTGTAATCTGCTGATGAGCTTAAATTAAATGCCTCAAAACATGCAAACCCCCCTGTCACTGGTCAAAATTTTTTCAAGTGCTGCACCCCGTTTCGGAAAGCTATCCGATATGATCAGTGTCTTTCATTTTGTATTTTAGCTGCTTTGATCACTTTTTTTCAAATTTTTTTTAAGTCCTGTAATTTTTAATGTGCCTCTGAAATATTTTTTAAAGCCCTTTTTTATTTTTTTTTGCCCTTTTTCGAAGGTAGAAGCCATTTGGGTTTAGTTTTTTAAACCTAACTTGTTTTCCCTTGGAAAACGTTTTTTCTATAAATTTCCCAAATTATTTAAAGCTCGACAAAAATTTTTCCCCTAAAGATTGGGGAATTTCTCCCCTTTTCGTTGAAAAAAAAGTGACCCCGCATGTCAGTAATTAAAGTACCCATTATTTTTCCCCCTGTCCCGCCTGTGCTGCCCGCGCTTGATTTTGCACCCGTTTTTCTATTCCTCGGGTTTTTTGGGGGGTCTATAGATTATGGGAAAAATATTTTTCCCCGCATTAAACCCTCCTTTTGTTTCCCCTCACAATTTTTCCCCAATCTTCCTCTTCCCCTCTTTTCCCCTTTCACATTTGCCTCATATCATCTTTTTCTACAGCCCCCTCCTCCCCCATTCCCGTTTTCTTGTCCTTCCTAAAAAGATTAAAAAATTGAAGGTTGAATCCCAATCATGGAGGGGGTCCACCAGTTTTCGCAAAACCCAAAACCTCAATCTGCTTCTCTAATAGCGCCTCAAAACCCCCAAATTTTTCTTGCTAGAATAGCATTTTTTTAATAGACTTTTAAGTTCCCTTTAGTTTTTTCACTTTCAAACAACGGTATGGATTTATTAACATGTTCACTGACGGCATGGGATCATACTTTCCCTTCGTAACTGCATGGTATTAAACGTTACCCCTTCAGTAGAAAAATGGGTTTTTAAAAATTACCCTTTCGATAAGGATGGGAAAATTTAAAACCCCCTCCCTCGGTAAAGATGGCAAGGGATTATACATTTTCACCCTTTATGCAGCATGGGTTTTTTTTAAATTACTCTTTTGTAGACGCATGGGTTTTTTTATTTCAAGTTATTAGATGGGCCTATATTTTTAAAGTGGTTTTTAAAA
>JAODAL010060017.1:0-21126 GCA_025379985.1 Phyllomedusa bahiana | reverse complement strand
TAATAAAATTAATTATAATTACAAATTTTTTTTTATATAGTATTGTATACCCAGACCTACAAATTTTTTTTTCACTTTTGTGGGTTTTATTGCCCACTCACTTCTCGCACTGCCACTTTATTCACTTACATTCACTTGAAATTTTTTTTTTCCTTTTGCCTTCTGTGTATCAGTTTTTCTTTTTTTTTTTTGGGCGATGCTCTTGTTTTTTTTACCAGTAAACACATATTTCATTCCTGTGTTTATCGGAATGCCTTTTTGTTCCTACATTGGAGTTCCACCTTTTGGATTGGGGCAGGGGGGGGGGTTTTTAATAAATATGATAATTTTCTTTTTCTATTTGTTTTCTTTTTTTGTTACTATTCCATTTTTTTCATTTTCACTTTCTTCTGTATTTTAAACACATTTATTATTTTTTCACTTCCGGTTTTTGACTTTCATCGCGTTCCAACACCGTTTTTGCTTCTTGTATGTCGCTTGTGGTGTTTTGTATTTTTTCTTTCTTTTTTGACATTTTTGTTTGTTTTGTTTCGATGGGTTTTTGTTGTCCTGGTTTTATCACTATTGCCTTTTATCTTAACCGGGAAACTTTTGATTTAAATTTGCATATTGGTTGCGATTTCTTTTTCCTCCTATTTGGCACCATTTCCCCTCCTCCCTATTCCTCCTGACGAAGCATTTCTGGGTCTTTTCAGCGGCTTTTTTTGGTCTGTTTTATCCCATTATTATGGCTTTATTTTGAATTGGTTATTTATACACTTTGGGTTTTTTATTAATAGTATTATTTATTTTTACCTTTTTGGGGCTTTTTGGTTTTTTTTTAATATATTCTCAAATCAGTACCTTTTTTTTTATCTTTTTTGTTTTTTATTTTTTTTGTTTTGGGATATACTTACCTGAAGCACTTTTTCACTTTTTTTTCACCGCTACTGTTTATTTTGTATTTGTATTACTTTTACTTTGAATAAAGAAATATTTATTTTATGGGGAAAAGAGTTTTTTTTGGGTTAGGTATGAATGTTTTAAATATTAAGTTAAGTTTTTCACACGTTATCTCCTACTTCCCCTGCTGAAGTTTTCTTGATTATACTGTCACAGACTGACTGACAAGGAGGAAGGTAATCTATTTTTATTGGCTCCTCTGTACTATGCAGAAAATGGTTATGAAAATAGTGACTGAAAATAAATGTCCACCTTTCATCTCCATCACTCAACTTATCATGTGGACATGCAGATTGCTATACACTTTGAACACCAAGTGGCACAAAACTATGTAAGAAAATTCAATATAATTTTACTGACTAACTTTTTTTACCGCAAGTGAATGGAAAAAGTAATTTTTTATGATCTTACAATAAATATAATATTTAACAGTGGGACAACCTGTTTAATGTACAGAAATGTCAGTCAAAAGACAGGAAATGCTGTTAAAAAGTAAAAGAATTAAAAAAGTAAATGGATATATTCACTTTGCTAATTGAAGACTTTCACCTCATAACCATAAACACTTGCAAAACTGTGACAAATTAGTGTCATGGCATATAATTAGCATCCAATTTTCTCTTGACTTAATGCGGCAAAATCTAAAGATATGTTATAACCTCTGTATCTTTAATACATATATATCAGTTGGAACAAGATGAATAACTCTTCTCTGTGAGCAACTACTATTTTTTGTTATAGAGAACAATTCAAGAGAGTATTATAATGAGCTAATACAAAGCAACTCATCCATGCCAGTGGGGGCTATATCTAGCATTTAAAACTATTTTTCCATCCCAATTACATGTTTTTTCAGACACAAATATTTAAATAGTATTTACTATAGATAGATAATGTTCCAATGTTCCTAGGAGTGCCCAACCTTGTATTATTATGGTATCTACTTTCTATGGATTCTGAGTTAAGTGATTTACAAGGGACCAAAGGGGAAGGTTTTTATATAAAGGGGTAGCACACGCAAATTTGATAACCCTGTTTTGTTTTTGGGCCTTAGGGTACATCCCCACGACAATGACTAAATACTTATCGGATTCTACCATATAGTATTTTATGTGGATTTTTTTTTTCTTCTGGCAAATTCACAGTCAGAAAATGAGTCCCATTTATTTATATGAGGTTTTAGATGTGGATCCAACAAATGTGTTTTTGACACTTTTTTATGTGAAATATAGCGAAAGATTGAATATGTTGTAAGTTTTTCGAAAAACGGCGGTTTTGGAATCCGATTTCACATTGTCTACAACTTAGATTTGAAATTGAGGTCTATGGGGAGGGTTTTACAGTTGGTTTTTGATGGTTTAAAAAATCTGAAACCATGTGGATTTCCGACTGGAAATGCTTGTCACGTGCACTGACTTTGAAAGCCACAGTTACTAACTTATGGTAATTTAACATTTCTGTGCTGATCTATGACCTGCTCTGTTCTAAATTATACAAAAGTCATTTGGAAGTGAAGCACAATAGAAAAAGACACACTGAAAACATAAAACTAGAAGGAGCAGGTTTACCTGTACTTATGTTGATGTCCGCAATAACTATAGACCTTTGCTTTAAAGTCTGCCAGTACAACATAACCCACAAATAAAGCAAGTACCAACTCTCTTGATGTTAAGCTAATCCATTTGAATATTGTGTCATGGCGCTATAGACTATTTGAACAACATTCTGATTGAATATGTATTCAAACAGGACATAATTGCATTAGGCAAAGTATAGCATGCCAGTACATACAGAAGGGTTTTACTACAAAGGTACTTTTTAACCTCAACGTTTTATGTTTGACATAGCTCTCTAATTTGAAATCTGCCAAGCCTAAAATATGTCAGGTCAATCTGTCAGCTGTAGTTAAGTTTCACAGGAAGTCTAAAAGCAAAAAAAAAAAAAAAGTTCTCTGGAATATTCAGTGATTGTAATCTCCAAATAGAAGGAAAGGCGTTTTTCCACAAAATTTAAACCCAAAAAATAAAACTCACAGAAAACGATGGACTCAAAATTCCAAAAAATTACTAAAAAAATCATGTTTTTTCATTAATCCCCAAACATAAGCAAATTTTTGGCATACAGGAAATTGTGAAGAAATTTTTTTAGGAAAACAGCTTGTACCCAATATGGTTGGTTTAAATTTTTGGGGAAAAAATGGGGGCATTATTCCTAAAGGTTTTTTTCTGAAAAACAATTATGTAATGCACACAAACATAGATTTTTTCTATGCCTGAAAAAGGGGGATGCCCTATCCTGCCATGGCAAACCCCTGCCTAAGCGGGGCAGTACCCGAAAGGTGACCCTGACCAAACCTCTTTTTGACTAGTCCTATTTTAAACAAGGCTAAACAACAGATGACAAACAAATATAACGGGAAGAACACACAAAAAAAATTAGAGCAATGTCAGATGGACCGAGGTCACACCAAGGGGACATGCAGTATCAATGGAGAAGATAGAGAGTTACCAGATATACACACCAAGTTCCAGAGCCAGAGAAATCCAAATAACAATAGCACAAACAAACCAGCCAGGATAACGAATCAATTCCAAGCAGAAAGTGACAGGGACTGTGTTACAGTTTGCAGTAGTGGATCCACTGGACCACCGCAAGCGAGGTGTTAGAAAACCCCGGGGGAGGGGAATTAAGTAGGTCCTGGTTTTACAGAACCCCGCCGCAAAGCGGAGGACTTGTTGCGGCGGGATTCTACCGGGGGTCCTACCCCTGATGTGATTTTGCTTGCGGTGGCAGCCGAGTTTTTGAACAAATGTCACAGGCTCGAAAGGGGGGACAGGCAAAAAGGTCAGACAGACGGCAAAGGTTCGTGGTCGAGGGACAGGCCAGAAGGAAGGTACAAGGGCAATCAGGATAACTCAAAGAACGCTTTCTCATCACAAAAGGGCACTAAAGATCCGGCAGACTAACCGAAAGGCATTTAAAATTGGGGGCACGACCGCAATATCGAATTACCGTGCGCGGGCCCTTTCAATTTAACACTGCCACGGGCGTGGCCCCCGTGCGGACAGAGCCTGCCGGGAGGGGGGGACAGGCGGGGGAAACGACGTGCCCCACCCACATCTGGACCTGGCACGGGGCACGAAGCACCTGCGACCCGGGATGGGGTCGCAGGGGAACCCCAAGACAAAACCTCCCCCTTTGGCCTCCCCCTCTTTCTGGCCTGAAGAATTTTTCCGGATTACATTATGGTCAAATTTTTTCCTTTGTCTCCAAGGGACCTCCTTCCGGCCCAACCCTTCCAGTCGATGAGGAAATGAATCCCCCTTCTAATCGCTTCAGGGCCAAACTATTTTTATGGGTAAAGTTTGGGGGGCCATCTGCTACAGACGGGGGAGCACTTTCCGGGAGAAGTGATTCAGGAACCACCGCTTTAAGAGGGATGTGGAAAGATTTGGGGGACACGCATCGGGGGGGGAAGGGGCCGAACTTGTGGGCCCCCTGTGTTATCCCTTGAAACCTAAAAGGGCCCTCAGGTTTGGGGCCCCTTTTTAAAAGCTGTTTTTTACTTTTTTGCCATAGGCAAATTTAAAACTTATCAGTTCCTATCTGTAAAACACTAAAATTAACTTTTATTATGTATAAACTCTTAACCCTAAAAACACTTTTTAAAAAAACCTATTTCAAACCTCATTTTTTAAAAACCCTTTTGCTTCTGAAAGAAGGAATTAGCTCTTTTCTATTATAAAGTCGGGGGAGCACCACCTATTAACAAAAACCTTATTTTTACAAAAAATACTAGCTCCATAAGGGATCCCAGCCTACTACTTGGGCAGCGTCCCTAATCTCATAAACACAAAAACAAAAAGGCCCCCTTGGACATCCTGCAGCATGACACTTGTAACAGAGTGAAAATCACTTTTTAAAAAAACGTCATATCTACCCCCCGACATTTTCGCCAGCTAACCTGGCTCATCAGGGTTAAGGTCCAATCACATTGGCTAAGCCATTTTCCTTTTAATAAATTTTATACACACCCAAATTCAGGTGTCCCCCAAAATTACCACAGGGAATCCCAAAAAACCCACTCCCCTTTCCCCCCTCCTGCACGCCACTTATAATAGTTTGCTAAAGCCCCACCATGCTCCCAAAACCAACAATCCTCAACAAATTTGCCATCCCATAACGGGCTTGCGCCCCATCTTACCGTACTGCCCCCCCAAACCCCACTGCACCAACAGACACCTCAGCCCTAACTTGTTGATTTTGTGCTAATTTTAAATCAATATAAGGAGAAAATTTAAAGCAGATGCAATAGGTTTGAAATACTAAAATTTTTGCATGCTCCCATATTTTTGCATGTTCCCATTTGAGTAATAAAATTAGGTGGCTACCCGTGACCTAAAGAAGAAATTTTGAAGGGGGAAGGTTAGGTGAAACGCAGGAGGGAGGGGGCCAAACCTAGAGCCTGCACTTTTATTAAAATGAATAAAAATATTAATGTAAAAAAAAGTTTTTTGGAAAATCTGAAACAATAGTGTACAATAAAATGGAACATTAATTTAAAAAGGGCTTGCAGCTTTATTAAAATTTGATATGTATATTAGATATATGGGGGAAAGGGCTTTATGGGAAGAAAAAAAAGACAATATTTTACAGTACAATGGAATTTAATTCCCAATAAATATACAATAGAAAAGGAAGAAAAGGGGGCTTATGGGATTGAATAAAGCGGTAGGTGCGTAATTAACACCTTTCTGCTTTTTCCCTTTCGGGTAGCCCCCGCAGTTGCAATAATATGAGAAAATGGAGGGAAACCCCAAAAACAGTTAGGGCTGAGGTGTCTTTTGGTGCAGGTCGTTGCGCGGCAGTACCGAAGAGGGAAAACCAAGCCTGTTGGGGGAATGATAAAATTTTCCCTAGGATTGTGGTTTTAAATGGGAAGGAGGCAGCTTTAGCAGCACATTTTATGAGTGTGCGTGCGGGAGAAGGGGAAGGGGGAGTGGTTTTTATATGGATTCCTGATGGCAAATTTTTGGTAGCACCTAATGGGGGTGTGTACCTAACATGAAAAAAAGGAAAAGTGAGCTTAGACCACATGTGTTTGGGCCCTCAAAACCCCTGAGAAGCCGGGTTAGTGGCAAACATTTTGGGGGGAGGCAATAGATTTTTTTAAATTGTCATTTCTCACCTCTGCTACAAGTTCACCTGCGCGGGGGTTTTATTTTTTTGTGTTTCATGAAAGGGATGACTGCCCAAATAGTGGGTTGCGATCCTTTCGGAGCTAGTAATTTTGCTGTACATAAAAGGCTTTCCTTTTTTAATGGGTGGCACTCCACCATACTTGATAATAGAAAAAAGGGGCTATTCCCTTTCAGAAGCAAAAATTTGGGTTTAAAAAATGAGGTTAGCAATCAGGTTTTTAAAAGGTTAAAGAGGTTAAGAGTTATACATAAAAAAAAGTTTTCTTTTTTTTGTTTTACAGATAGAGAAATGATAAGTTTAATTTTTCTTATTCAAAATAGTAAATATAGTGGCAAAAGTCACTCTCTTTCTCTTGCGAATTCCCAATTTTTTTTAGACTTGTGACAGTATTTGCTGGGGATCTTTAAGGGGGATGACTTCGCGAAACCCATTTTTTTTTGGAGAGTAGACTTGGGAAGGCCTTTTCCCAATTTTCTGCTTGCCTCTTCAAGGGGGCAGAAACCTGTTGCAGAACAGGTGTGTCTGACCCAATGGCCTTAGGTCGCGGGACCCAATCACCATACCCAAATTCAGAGGGGGACCAAAATGGGGAGGGGGGGTGCAGAAGTTGTCCGTAAAAAATGAAGAAGGGAGTGGCCTAGCAGACCCGCCCCAAAAAATTAACGAGAATTCTCCCGGGAACAGGTTAGCCCCATTCGCTTTAGGGCAAAAAAAAGTGGCGTAGGTATTGCCCAACCTGATTAACCCTCTCCACTTTTTCCCCTTTGGTCGGGTGGAAACCGAGAAGTCCAACTTAAAAAGGGATTTTTGCCACAAGTAATTTTTTACGGGACCCTCCAAAAGGTATTTTAAACACTTTTCTAATAATGTGATTACAAAAATTGCACCTGAGAAAGCTACGTCTTTATCTGCCCTTAGTTTTTTAAAAGCTTGCATTAGATCGACCAGGGAAGTACAACTCTGGCCGGCTTCGCAAGCACACTTCTTATCTGATAAGGGGAACGGAAGGGCATAGTGAACATTGCACATATCCCTTTTCATGGGTTTTGTGCCTGACCCCTCCATCCTCAGCCCGTGTGCTTTTTTACTATACTCTTACAGATACGACACTTCTTGGCAAATCCCCTTTAACCTGTAGCTGGGCACAGAGGAAATGCCAGAACTTGGACATGAATTGGACTCCACGGTCCGAGACAAAATGCAGAGGAATCCATGCAACCGGAAAATGGCTGGAAAAAGGGAAAGGGTGGCAAGATTAGGGGCAGAAGGGGACCTGGCAAGGGAAAGATATGGGCCATCTTTTTAGAACCGATCGGTGACACCCACACCACGGGATTTTCTGGAGGGAAAGGGGGAGATCCGTGATAAAAACCATAGCCAGATGATCCAAGGCAGTTGGGGATTGGATTCTGAAGCAAACCTGCTTGGGGTTTTACGAGGGGAAATTGTTTTGGCACAGAAGTGCAAAATGCCCCGAATGCACGAACACTTTTGCAGGTCAGGGCCCCCAATAGAAACGAGAGATCAGGGGGGCAAACTCTTGTACCCCTGGATGTCCAGCCACTCAAGAGCTTCCCCATTTAAGTATCCGCTCCCAAGACCGGGCGGACATAATCTTGCCCCGGGGGATTTGTCGAAATCTACCGGGTCACGAATTAGCCTTCAGGATGATTGGGGCCCTGGTCAGGGTTTATCCCCTATCCGTCCAAAAAGCACAGGAGAAAAAGCATCCGCCTTGACATTTTTTCACCGGCGAAAAAGATTGAAAAGTCAAACCGTAAAAGAAAAGCGAGCAGCGCCTCCTGTGATTTACCTTGGGCCTCTGCAAAAAAGGAAATTCCCTTGTGGTCGGGTTTCCAGGGGGAGGGGTGACGAAACCTTTTTAAAATAGCTCCCTTCCTCCAAGGCTAGTTTTTATGGCCAGCAGTTCCCCCCCCAATGGAAAAATTCCTCTTGACGCGGAAAAGGTTTTAGAGAAAAGCCCCCTGTGCGGGCTTGCCCAGTGGGCCCTTTTTTAGTGAGACGGCCCCCCAGCTCCCACCAGGAGCATCGTCCCAAGTAGAAAAGGGGTTTTCTCCATATCAGGCCAGAAAGCACGAGTGCGGGAAAACAAATCAGATTTTAGCTTTACAAAGGCCTCTTCAAACCCCTGGTGGCCAAACCTTGGGTTACATTCTTTCTGGTGAGAGCCACCCATTCGGACATCAGGAGGAGAATTGGGCCGGGGAATCCAAAATATTGGGGAAGCCCAAGAACTCTGTATGGCAGGAGGCCCCCCCCGACGAGGCCCTTTTCAGGGAACCGCAGACAATTTAGTGGGATCCATTTTTAAACCCTTGTCAGATATTTTGCCGAGAAAAAGAAGACTGGGCTTGTGGAAGAGACACTTCTCCAACTTGGCGTAAAATGGTTATGCTAACGCCCAGAACCGTCGCACATGGGCCTTTGGGCTCCAGGTCAGGGGAAAAGATCAGGATGTCTCCAAGTAAAAAATCACACAGGTGTATAAGAGATCTCTGAAAAACTTTGTTGACAAAACTCCTGGAAGACTCAGGAGATTGCAGAGCCCGAAAGCCCACCAAGGGAAAATTGAAGTGGCCAAAATCCGTGTTGGAAGGGCCCTCTTCCACTCGCCCCCAATCTGAATGAGAGTGTAACACTGTTAGGCCATTTTGGAAAAGATCTCCACGAGACATCAAATACTCGGTGATCAAGGCCAAAGGGATACCGGTTCTTCAGGTAATTTATTGAGACCCGGTAAACGAACAGGGATGGGAGAGCCATCTTTCTTTTTCCACGAAAAAAGAACCCGCCCCGGCAGGTTTAGGAGGACTTACGAATGAACCCCTTTTGAAATTCTCCTGGTGTAACAGCCATGGCTTGATCTCTGGTACGACATGGATAACCCCCCCCGGAAGGAGATGGCCGGGAAACAGGGCGATTGGGGATCTAGGGGGCGATGAAGAGTTAGGGTTTCCGCTTGCTTCTCCGAAACACGTCTCAAAAATTCTGGGGGGGTGCGGGGGGACCCGCCAGCGATTTAGACATTACTAGAGGAGAAGCGGAAGCACCCCGGGGAAGGGGGCCACCAAACAGCAGAACGACAACCTTGTCCCCCAACGCAAGACTTCGCCAGTCCTTCCCAATCAACACCGGGGGGAAATTTTTTGCAGCCCAAGGAAGGCCCAGAAAATAACGAGGACACGGGGTAACACGGATGCCCCAACCTGAAGGGGCAAAGACCGGGACGAAACAGACTGGGGTCATTTAGGGTCCTCCACTGATATATGAGAAAGGCCAGAGGTTTTTCCAGGCGGGGCTATCGGAGGTTAGCTTGGACACAAAGGGCCCCATCCACAAAGTTCCCAGCAAAAACGTGTTGCGTTTCCCAGTGCTGGGGATTTCACAAGAGGGGACAGGTTTTTCCCCCCGTCATCGAAACCTCCTTTTAAGATTGGTGGGGGGCCCTGCCACCTGCATGAGCCCTCCGCCCCCGGGGGGGGTGGACTGTTGTGGCGGCCTTTGGAACACAGGTCAAGCGAGGGAAAGGGGACGTGTCCGGCCGACTTTTCCTCGAGACAAGTTCCCTTGCCTTTCAGAAAAAAAGGACAACAAAATGGGGCCAAAGGGGATAAGGCACTCAGAGGTTTGGGGGATCCTGGCGGGAGGGGATACTTGAACTGCGGGGAGGGCCTTTTTGAAAGTGGCCCACAAGCTCCTCATTCCAGGGTAGTTTGGGAAACCAGACTGCGAAACTGCACAGCTAGCTCCCACAGAGGAGTTTCCTTGTTGCAAATTCAGCAAGGGGTTTCTGCAGAAGACATGAGGGGTTCCTTGAATACACTTCGAACTCTCAAGAGAGGGGACCAAAATCACCGTGATGGGGTCCCCGGGTCCCAAAGGATTGGCCCAGGCCGGGCTTTTCCAGAAAAAACTAACCACAAGGGGGGGGGCCACCTTTGAACTTTCCGAGGGAAGACCCCACCATGAGTTTCCCCGGGAGGGAGCATTGGGTGAAGAAACCCCCGCAGGGGCCTTTAATTCCCATCAAATTTTTTGGGAAGACAACCGGAGCTTGGGGGCCACGGACATTACTGGGGCCGCTGCCACGGGGGGTGCCACGCGGGCCACTGCTGCTGCTGTGAGGCGAGAAGCGCTGCATCATGACACAGCGTTAACTTTGTTCCTGCTGCCAATCTGTTTTGGGGCCTGAGCCCAAGTGGTGGTGATTCAAGATGCTCGGAAGAGGGACCGGCAGGATCTATCCGGACTTACTGTCATGGTTCGCAGTAGTGAATCCACTGGACCACAGCAAGCGATGGTTAGCCACGCCATGGAGCGGAATCTTAGTAGGTTCGCGGCATGGACTTGCTGCGGCGGGAGTCTACCAGGTCGCTACCCCTGACGTGACTTGCTTGCGGTGGCAGCCAAGGTATAGCATGGTACAGAATCGTCAGGCAGGCTTGTAGTCGGGAACAGGCAATAAGGTCAGGACATGCGGCAAAGGTTCATGGTCGAGGGACGGAGGCAAGAAGGGACGGTACACGGCAATCCGGACGAGACTCAAAGAACGCTTTCTCAGTAGGTGGCAAGGTACTAAAGATCCGATAGGGTAACCAGGAAGAGGCAGGCCTAAATAGGAGCAGTGACCGGTAATAGCGAATTACCGGTGCTCTGGCCCTTTAAACTCAACACTGCCAGCGACTGGCCAAGATGCTTAATCCATTAAGCGCATGCAAAACTCTCTGCAAACAGACAGCCCTTAACGGGGAACTAAAGAATTACTAACTCTTTTAGGAGGGGCCAACAAACCCTTACGTCTAGGACCGGGCTTCAGAACTAATCTCTTGTGAAATCCCCTCACCAAACGATCAGCAATAGTTCTTGGGATGCTCTAAGTTTATATAGTATACTAGTAAAATAGTCTAAGTGCAGTGGTGTTTTTAAATTTTTTGGGAAACTATACATTGTAATTTCTTTTTTGTGTAAAATAACAGCTAAGTTTTATTATTTATTCTGAGGTGGTTAAAAAGGGGATTAAGATTGCCTATGGTAAAGTGTAGAGTTACTTGTAACCATGGTAAACACAAAACTATATTGATCAGTAGCTTATCTACAAAAAAGTACACAAAAGGAAATAAGCTCAGAATGCAAAGACCCTATTTTTAATTAACTAGAGAAGTGTGGAATTTAATTGCCCCTTGACAGAGGGGTGTGTTATCTATAGCAATCACATTAACAGGGGTCAAGAGAGGCAGCAATGGGATACCCAGTGTACCAGCAACACTTGTGTTCAGGAAATCTGCTGCCAAATGGCAGTTGAGAAACAAATTACCAGAAAATTTGTAGTTGTTATGCACAATCAAACAAACAAACAAACAAACAATATTCTGATTGTGACAAACTGGGAAATAACTGACCACCTAGGTGACTTTCCTGAGAGTCACCTTGGCACTGGAGTTTTACGGAATCGGATGTTCGGGGTAGTTCCAGATAAGCTGACCCACTGCTCCACAGTAGAAACAAAGTCCTTTGCTCTTTCTGAGGATTTTGTGATCTGTAGGAGACATGGTTAATACCAGCTGCATAGGTTCTTGATGTCTGGTTCATTGAACAAAAGTCTCATGGCCCGGAGAAATGAGTCAACCGACAAAAAATCACGAGAGCCATGTTCCAAGGAAAAGGCCCAGACTTGAGGCTGCCCCTGTAGCAAGGAAAGGATGAACCAAACTTGTTGCTCCTCAGATACAAATGAATGGAGTCTAAGCTGAAAATACAACTTGCAACACTCCCAGAAAGTAACAAATATACTGTGGTCACCAGAAAAACGTCCAGCAGGTTGAGCTTGGGCTCCATATGTGGGTACATAGAAACTGCACTCTGGGAGGACGTGGTCTCGTGCAGCTGAACACTTTGGGCCACATGTATGAAAACTATGTAGGTCTAAAACTCACTTTGTTGCCTATAGCAACCAATCAGAGCACCCCTTTCATTTCATATAGTGCTCTGGAAAAATGAAAGGGGCTCTCTGATTGGTTGCTATGGGCAACAAAGGGAGTTTTAGGCCTAGACTGTTTTCATACATGTGGCCCTTTGTGCTAGATCTTGAACTAATTGTTCATTCATCTGGTCCGCCAGTGCCTTCATTGGTTCCATAGTCAGGAGGGCGCTGGGGTACAGGGTAAAAAAAATAGGCTTGCGATCCTTTAATGCAGTGTTTCTCAACTCCAGTCCTCAAGACCCACCAACAGGTCGTGTTTTCTGGAATCCCTTAGCATTGTACAGGTGATATAATTATGCTGCACGGGTGATTTAATTATTGTCAGTGCAATCTGTGGGAGATCCTGAAAACATGACCTTTTGGTGGGTCCTGAGCACTGGAGTTGAGAAACACTGCTTTAATGGTCTTGCCCTGGCTTAGCCTGCCTACACAAAGCACCCGCCCTGAAAAGAGAGACCCTGCACTTGAGCCTCTTCCTGAGATAGTTCTACTTAAACAGACAGATAACAAAACAAATGACAAACAGGAATCAGACACAACAGAAAACAATTAGAGCAATGTTGGTTGGGTCGAGTTCACTCTGGGAGGACATGCAGTACTGAAGGAGAAGATAGGAGAATTACCAGATATATATGCCAAGTTCCAGAGTCAGAGAAATCCAAATAACAAGAGCACAAACAAACAAACCAGGGTACCGAAGCAATCCCAAGCAGAGAGTGACAGCAAAGAAGGGGTTTAAATCCCCTGTCCCAGCCCCAGATTGGCCCAGTTGCTTAACCCATTAAGCCCCATCCAAAACCCTGGCTGTGTCTGCAAATAGGAAGCCCTTAGATGGGTAGTATTACAGTACTGATAAAGATTTCTGAATAAATAAAACAAGTTTTTTTGGGTCACCTTTTTTTAAATTCAAAAACCCTTTAACAAAACGGGTAAAAAACCTCCCCCCAAAATAAAAAAAGGGGTTTTCCTATTTGCAGTAAACACCAGGGGTTTTGGTTTGGGGTTTTAATTTAAAGCAACCTGGCCCAAATTCTGGGGTTTGGGAACGGGGGTTTAAACCCCTTCTTTTTGCTTTTAAAACTCTCTGCTTGGGTTTTTGGCTTCGGTACCCGGGTTTTGGGTTTTTTTTTGGGCTCTGTTATTTGGATTTCCTTTTAAATTTCCGGGAACTTGGCAAAAAATAAAATTTTGGGGGTAATTTCTCCAAATCTTTCTCCTTCATTAAAAAAGCTTTGTTCCTCCAGAGGTAAACTCGAGACCCCAACCAACATTCCCACTAAATTTTTTTTCCTGGTTAGTCAAAACCCTGTTTGTAAATTTGTTTTGGGGAAATCACCCCTTTTTAAAAAAATTTAATCTGGGGGAAAAAAGGCTAAACCCGGGGGGTCCCCCTTTTAAAGGGGGGGTGTTTCTTTTTTAAAGGCAGGGCAAAGGGCCGGGTCAAACCTTTTAAAGGGAAAAAAGGTTTTTCCCCCCAAAAACCCCCCAGTGCTAAAGGCGACCCCCCCCAAAATGTCATGTTTTAAAGGATCTCCCAAAATTTTTGCACTGAAAAAATAAATTAAATTTCACCCCGTGCACCCAAAAATTAAATCACCGGGAACAATGTTTAAAGGGAACCCCCAGAAAAACACGACCTTTTTGGGGGTTCCAGGGGAAGGAACGGGATTTGAAAACCACGCTTTAAAAGGGAAAAGGGCAAGCCTATTTATTTTTTACCCTAAAACCCCCAAAAAGCGCCCTCCTGATTTTGGGAAACCCAATAAAGGGGCACGGCGGACCAGAAAAATTGAAAAATTTAAGTTCAAAATCTAGCAAAAAAGGGGCCACATGAAAAATTGAAAACATTCTGGGCCCAAAAACTCCCTTTTTTTCCCATAAAAAACCTAAAAACCCCCCAGAACCCCCCCCTTTCCATTTTTTCGAAGCACTATAAAGGAAAGAAAGGGGTTTGCTCTTTTTGGGTTTCCCAAATGGGCAAAAAAAATTGAGTTTTGAACCTGGGAAAATTTTTCAAAACCAAGTGTGCCCAAAGGGTTAAACCCTTCACGAACCCCAAAATCCTCCCCAAAAGCAGTTTTCTTGTACCCACCTATAAAGCCCCAAGCCCCAAACCTGTTTGGACTTTTTCTGGGTGGCCCACATAATTTTTTTGTTATTTTTTCGGGGGAGTTTTGCAAGTTGTTTTTTTCAGCTTAGAACCTCCATTCTTTTGTACCCTTGAGGGAGCAAACAAGTTGGGTTTTCCATCCTTTTCCCCCTTTTGTTTACGGGGGCCCAGGCCCAAAAAAGGAATTTCCCCTTTCCCCTTAACCTTGGCTCTGGGGGCTTTTCCCAGAATTTTTTGGGTTCAGTTGACTCATTTTTTTCCCCCCGGGGGCCCTGACCCTTTTTGACAAATAAACCAAAACATCCAAATAACGCCCTATGCATTTTGGTATTAACCAGGCCCCCCCCTACAGATAAACCCAAAATCCCAAAAGAGGAAAAAGGGGGACTTTGGGGTTTTCAAACCCGGTGGGGCAGTGGGTAGCTTATCTGGAACAAACCCCCCTTAAAAAAAAACTTTCCCCGATTCCGGGTAAAACTCCGGGTTCCCAAGGGGATTTCTCAGAAAGTAAACCAAAGGTGGTTATTATTCTCCCCTTTTTTTAAAACAATCAGAAAAAATTGTTTGGTTTGTTTGTATTGGTCAAAAACAACAAATTTTCTGGTAAGGGGTTTGTTTTTTTCCAACTGCCCATTTTGGCGGGCAAATTTTCCTGAACACAAAGGTGTTCCTGGGCATTTGGTACCCCCCCATTGCTCCGGCCTCCCCCCCTATTTACCCTTTTTTTAAAATTTTGTTTTCCCATAGAAAAAAAAACCCCTTTTTCAAGGGCCCCAAAAAAAACCCCCACTTCCCTAAAAAAATTTAAAAAAAGGGGCTTTTCAGTTCTGAGCTTTTTTTTCCTTTTTTTTAAACTTTTTTGTAGTTTAAGCTACTAAACAAAAAAGGTTTTTTCGTTTACCTTTTAAACAATTAACCACACATTTTACCAAGGGAATTTTAAAAAACCCCAAAATTTTAAAACCCACCTCAAATAAAAAAAAAAAAGGGCCCCTTGGGCTGTTATTTTACACAAAAAAAAAAAAATTACAATGTAATTTTTTTTTCCCCAAAAATTTTTAAAAACCCCCCCTGCACTTAGACTATTTTAACTAGAAAACAAAATAAACTTAGAGAAACCCCATAAACTATTGGGGCCCCCCGGTTTGGGGTGAGGGGGATTTCACAAAGAAAAAGTTTCTAAAACCAGGACCTGGAGGGAAAGGGGTTTGTTTCCCCCCCCCTTTAAAAAGAGTTAGTAATCCTTTAAATTTCCCCTTTTTAAGGGCCTTTTTTGCAGCCCCCAGAGAGTTTTGAAATTTGCGCTTAAGGGGTTTAAGCATCTTGTCCAAATTCGCGGGAAAGGGTGTTTTTTTTAAAGGCCAAGAAACCGGAAAATTCGCTATTGCCGGTCACTGCTTTTTTTTTAAGCCCCCTCTTCCGGGTTACCCTTTCCCCGGGGAACCTTTAGTGCCTTTTGGGGCCACCTACGGGAGAAAGCGTTTCTTTTTTTTCTCGTCCCCGGATTCCCCCGTGAACCGTACCTTTCCCTTGCCCCCCCGTCCCTCGACCAAAAAAACCCCCAATTTGGCCGCTTGCCCTGACCTTTTTTTCCGGGTTCCCTACTACAACCCCCTTTCCCCTGCCCCCTTTTTGGGGGTCCCCAAAAATCAAAACCCCTTTGCCCCCCCAATCAATCCAATCCCCCCGTCAAGGTGGTACCCGCCCCTGGAAAAGGAACCCCGGCCCCCAGCTAATTTCCATGCCCCCGGAACCAAACTAAGTTTCCCGCTCCAAGGCGTGGCAAACCCATAGTTTTGGGCCTTTGGTAAAAGTGGAACCCCCAACTCCCTGCAAACCCCAATTCCCAGTAAGTTTCCCGCCCAAAAATCCCCCCAAAGGGTCCTTTTTCCACGTCTCTTACATCCCCGACCAACTTTGGGCCCAGCAGCCAAAAAAAGATTTCCAGCAGCACAACAGCTTAACCGTTCGCCCCTAAAAATAAAGCATTTTCCCCGGGCCGCTTAAAAATTCCACCCACCCAGCTTGGCCCCTGTGGCAGCCCCCCCCGTGGGCAGCGGGCCCTCCAGTAATGGTCCCCCCTGGCCCCCAAAACCCCTCCGGTTGTTAGCCTACAAACTTTGAGGGGGTTTCCCTAAGGCCTCCCCAGGGTTTCTTTACCCCAAATTTGCTCCCCCCCCAAACCCTTTAAAAAACCCCCAAATGGGGGGTTAAAGTTTCCCCCTCGGAAAGTTTCTAAGTGGCCCCCTGGTGTTTCCCTTGGTTTTTTGGAAAAAGGCCCTTTTTGGCCGGGCCACCTTCCGGGTTTTTGGGGGAACGGGCGACCCCCATCACGCTTTTTTTGGGGTACCCCCCCCTTTCGAGGGGATCAAAAGGGGGATAACAAAAAACCCGGGCCTAAAATTTTTAAATTATTTTCCTCCAAAAAACCCCCTTTGCTAAATTTTGCAAAAAGGGAAAACCCTCCCTGTGGGAAAACAAATCTTTGTTTTTTTCGCGGGTCTGCAACCCCCAAAAACCGGGCCGGGAAATGGGGGGGAAACCCCCAATTTGTTTTTCCCCCCCTTTCAAAAAAAGGTCCTTCCCCACCAGTAAAGTATGCCCCTTTCCCGCCATACCCTCCCAACCTCCTTTTAGTGACCTTCTCCTGGCCACCCGATTGTTTTTCTGTTTTTCTGAAAGGCAAGAGGAATTTCGACCAAAGCGCAAGTGGGGCCATGGGACATTTCCCCCCGCCTTCCCCGTTGATTTCCTGTGTTTCCAAAAAGGCCGCCACAAAAAACCCCCCCCAAAACCCCCTCCGGCCCTGAGGGGGCCAATGCAGGTGGACAGGGCCCCCCAATCTTCACAGACTGTCTCTTTCCCGGGATAAAACCCTTTCCAAAAACTTTTGGGCCCGCCCCCAAAACTGGGAAAACGCAAAACCCCCGTTTAAAGCGGGGGAACCCCTTTGTGGATGGGGGGCCTTTTTTCCCCAACAAAACCTCCCATATCCGCCTGGAAAACCTCGGGTTCCCATCTCCTAAAACCAGGAAGAGTTTCCCCCAATGATCCAGTCCGGTTTGGGAAAACCCGACCCTTTGCCCCTTCAGGGGGGGAAACCCCGTAAGGAAAAGACTTCCGTTTTTATGTGTTACCCCTATGAACCTCGTATTTTCCTTCGGGGCCCTTCCCTTTGGCTGCAGCAACATCCCCGGGTTTGTTGAATGGAAATTTGCGAAGTCTTGCGTTGGGGCCCAATTTTGGGTCGTTCCCCGCTGTTTGGTGGCACCTCGCCCGGGGGGTGTTTCCCATTTCCCTTTTAAAACGCCCAAAAATCGCGGGCCGGGTCTCCCCGCCCCCTCCCCAAAATTTCCCGAGTGTTTGGGGAAAACAAGGGGAAACCCCCAAACCTTTCATCTCCTATGACTGCCAAAATCGCCCTGCTCCCCCCAAACCTCCTTTCCCCGGGGGCAGGGTTACCCACTGTCAGTACCAAAAAACCCCAAGTGGCTGCTTACCCCGGAAAAATTTTCCCAAAGGGGTTATTCGAAGCCCCCCTCACTCCCGGGGGGGTTTCTTACGTGGCAAAGAAAGAGGGCTCTCTCCTTTCCCTGTTTCGTTCCCCGGGCCTCAAAAAGTCACCATGAAAACCGGACCCCTTTTCCAGATCAAAAGCTATTTATCGCCCGTGGGGATCTTTTCCAAACGGGACCTACACATCTTACAATCTCTTTCAGATTGAGGGAGACGAGTGGAAGAGGCCTTAAACACCGAGATGCCAACTTCAATACCTGGTATCTTTGGGCTCTGCAATGCTCCTGCAGTTTCCAGATTTGTCAAGGGTTTTTCAGAACTTTTATAACCTTGTGATTTTCTATTTGGGACGACATCCTGACTTTTAACCTGACCTGGGTCCCCAGGCCCATGTGCGACAGGTTCTGGGGGCGTTTACCACTAACCATCTTTACGCCAATTTGGGAGAAGGTCTCTTCCAAAGACCATCTTTTTTTCTCGGCAAAAATACTCAGGACAGGGTTTAAAAAGGGATCCCATAAATTGTCTGCGGCCCGAAAAGGCTCGCCGGTGGGCCTCCAGCCAACAGGATTTTTGGGCTTCGCCAACTTTTATTGGCGTTCCGTCCCAAATTCTCCCACTGATGCCCCGAATGTGGCTCTCCCCAAAAAGAAGAAAACCCAAACCCTTTGGGCCCACCAGGTTGAAGAGGCCTTTTAAAGCAAAAATCTGCATTTGCTTCCGCACTACCCCCCTTTTTCGGCCTGATAGAAACCTTTCTCTTGGGATCGATGCCCCTCGGTGGGAGCTGGGCCGTCTCACTAAAAAAGGGCCCCCTGGCCAAGACCCGCCATGTGGCTTCTTCTCTGAACCTTTTCGCGTTGGGAGGGAATTTTTCCATTGGGGCCCGGAACTGCGGGCCCATCAACACCCTTTGGGGGAAAGGGAGCTTTTCCTCAAAGGATCGTCACCCGGTCACCGTGTACACGACCACAAGATTTCCTTTATCTGAGTGGCCCAAGGGAAAAATCAACGGGGGCCCCGGTTTCGCTTTTTTTTTCCCCGGTTTGACTTTTCAACCCATTTTCGCCCGGGGCTGAAAAAAAGTCAAGGCGGATGCTGTTTCCTTGCTTTGGAGTGATAGGGGATGAACCTGCCCCACGGACATCATCCCCTCCTGAACGGCAAATCTCGCGAACCGGTAGATCTAGGCAAACCCCTCCGGCAAAGACTTATTTCGCCCGGTTTTTGGACAGGATTTTTAAATGGGGACAGTCTTGAGTCTGGACACCCAGGGGTAAAAGAGTTTTTCCCCCCTGATCTCTCGTTTCTTTTGTGGCCTCCCCTCGCTAAAGGGTTTTCGGCATCGTGCATTTTCCCACTTCCTGTCCCCAGAACAAGTCTCCTCGTCACAACCAGCGGGGTTTTGCTTCAGCCATCCCAACCCCAAAAGCCCTTGACTATCTGGTATGATTTTATCTGGTCTCCCTCCTTCCTCCGGTAACCCCCGGTGTGGGTTATCCCCGATGGGGTTCTAAAAAGATGGCCAAATCTTCCTCTGCCAGGTTCCCTTCGCTCCTCCCCTTGCCAGCCTTTTTTCCCAAAAAAATTTTCCGGTTGATGGACTTCCCTGAAAATTTTGCTCGGACCGGGAGTCCAATTCATGTCCAAATTTTTTTTTTCTGGATTTCCCCTGTGCCCAGCTACGGTTTAAAGGGGATTTGAAGAAGTTCGATTTTAAAGAAGCTTTTTTAAACAACCCAAACCTAGCTGAGAGATGGAGCTGGTCAAAGACAGGCCCATGCAAAGGGATCTTGCAAGTTCACTCCACTCCCCCCTTAAAATTCCTCTCATCAGAAAAAGAAGTGTGCTCTGGCAAGCCCGGCCCGCAGCTCCTGTACTCTGCCTGGTCGTTCTAATGCAAGCTTTTAAGTAAATAAGGGGAGGTAAAGCAGCCTGTTTCCCAAAGGGTGCAATTTTTTTTAATCACATAATTTTAGAAAAGTGATTAAATACCCATTTTGGAGGGGCCCACGCAACAAAACATTGTGGCAAAATCCCTTTTAATTTGGATTCTCGCAACCATCCACAGCCAATGGACAAAATGGGAAGGGTAACAGGCCTGGGCAACACCTACGCCCTTTGTTTTGACACGTCAAGAAAAGACTGGGCTAAACCTGTTACCCCGGGGGGGAAAAACTCGTATAATTCTTTGGCTCGGATCTGCTAGGTCCAATCCCTTTTCATTGTCTCGGACAACTTCTGCCCCCACCCTCCCATCTTGGTGCCCTCTGAAGTGCCGGTATGGATGATTGGTCCGCGAACCAACGGCCATCTGGGGGTCAACACCCTGCCCCCTGCAACAGGCTTCTCCCCCAGAAGAGGGGAAGCAACCAAATGAAAAGGCCTTCCCAAGTCCCCTTTCCCAGGACAAGGTTTTGGTTATCAGCGAAGAAAAATCCCCCTAAAAATCCCCAGCTATATACTGTCAATGTCTCCCCAAAAAATTGGAATCTGCAAAAGAAAAAGGGGTGACTTTTTACCACTAATTTTATATTTTCCATAAAAAATTTAAAAATCTATCAGTTCCTATCTGAAAAACACTAAAACGTAACTTTTTATAGAAAAACTTAAAAACCCCTATACCACTATTAAAAAAAATATTTTCTAACCTCATTATTTTTTTCCCTTTTTGCTTCTGAAAGAAGGAAAACTCCTTTTCTATTTTCAAGGGGGTGCCCCTTTAACGAAAGCCTTAATTAAGAAATTTTTAAGGGGCCAAAAGGACGCAAGCCACTACTTGGAGTCATCCCTAATCTCATGAACCAAAACAAATAACACCCCCCAGCAGTGACACTTGTAGACAGAGGGAGAAAACAAAATTTAAAAAAAAACATATCTACCCCCCACATTTTTTTGCCAGCAACCTGGGTTCTCAGGGGTTAGAGGGCCAATCACATGTGGTTTAAGTCACTTTCCTTTTATATCAGTTGGGGACACCCCAATTAGGTGCTTCCCCCCAATACCCTCAAGAAACCAAAAAACCCACTCCCTTCCCCTCTCCCCCACGCCAAAATCAAATATTGCTGTAAAGCTGGCCCCCCAAAGCTCCATAAACCAACAAACCTCAGACAAATTCAAATTTTCCCTAACAGGCTTGCGCCCCCATTTCCGTATGGGCCCCAGCCCCAAAGGGCCCCCCCCTAAACAGGGAAAACCCCCCCTAACTGTGATAGGGTTCCATCTATTTTCTCTCATATTATTTGCAACTGCGGCCCCCTAGAAAGGAAAAAGCAGAAAAAGGGGTTACATTCCACAGCACCAAAACCCGCTTTAACCCCCTCCCTAACCCTTTTTTCCCCAAAGTCTAAAATTA
>JAODAL010060016.1:0-21127 GCA_025379985.1 Phyllomedusa bahiana | reverse complement strand
TTCTCATTGGGGTTTCTTCCCTTTCCCTTGGGATCAACACCTTAGCACAACAGGCTGAACAGGATGGACGTCATGTCTTTTTTCGGCCTTACAAACTATGAAACTATGACATGGAGGCGACTCTTTTCTGACATGTCACCCTTTGTTTTTATACCAGTACAATAGGCCCTTAACTAGAGGGAAAAAAAATGGTACAGCCCATATTTCTGTCCATAGTAATGGCTCCCATGGAGGATCTGTATGGACCTGTCATGTGACCACCACCACACAGGTCATGTGACCACCACACACAGGTCACGTGACCACCCCACACAGGGCATGTGATGACCACCACACACAGGTCACGAGACCACCACACACAGGTCACGTGATGACCACACACACACAGGTCACGTGACCACCACACACAGGTCACGGGACCAGCACACATAGATCATGTGACCACCACACACAGGTCATGTGACCACCACACACAGGTCACGTGACCCCTGGTATCCAGGTAACAGTCGGTTATTGTGGAGAAGGATGACCTCCAACAGCGTCTTATCAGGTCTGTCAGGGTCTGTGGAGAAAACACGGCACAGTCTTCTGTTGCCTCACCTCTCTGTTTTTTGTTTTTTTTTTACAGTTAACCTTATTAACAACATGAAATCAGCTACAGAGACAGTAACTATTCATGTAACTACACACAGTGAAGAAGCGCAGGAATAACCATATTAATAATAGTAATTATGCCACCATTATTCCTATTTGGTTCTCCCATAGACGTCACATAACCCTGTTACTAACAGAATTCCAGGAGGTTGCAGGAGTGACGCCATGTTTACTCCATACAGTTACGTCATAGGCGCCATTACTATGGGCAGGGATTTTATTTCTATATAGGGGCCGACTGTATTGGTATGAAAGAGGAACAGGAGCAGAATTTTTAATACATGTACATTAAAGGGGTTTTCCCACATTGTAAAATCCTCTTCATTTGGCGTTTGCAGCGAGCCGGCCATGCATGTGAATGAGGAGGGCGGTGCTTGCGGCCGTCCTCACTATTCACTTCTATGGGAGTCTTGAGTATAGCCAAGTATGTGAGCTCGGCTATGTTTGGAAGCTCCTATAGATGTGAATGAGGAGGACGACTGCAAGCGCCGCCCTCCTCATTCTTAGTATAGGTTTAGGGCGTACTAGACGCCGGTAATGGCATCCCATGAGCGAGTGGCATGATGATGTCACGTCCTCCGCCCACCCTGGATTTAATGGGGTTGTGTGACAAACCCCAAAAAAATAAGAACATATAAGCAGTAACTATCTATCATAATCCAGTGTGTGAATGACTTACAGACGCTGTTATATCGCATATTATCGCCATGTTGGATCTCTCTCCTCACTGGGCCAGTGGATGGAGCTACAGTTTCTGTACGAAAACTACATTTCCCACAACAGCCGCTTCCTCCCGGCTGAGCTATAGATTCTATATACTATATCCACCCCAAATACACACACATATATATATATATATATTTATTTATATTATATTATTTATATATATATATATATATATATATATATATATATGTGTGTGTGTGTGTTGTGTATGTGGGATGTGTGTATGCCCTCAGAATTATCTTTCTACTCTGCAGAGCCATCCCCTCATAACGCAAGTCTGTCAGATGAATGAGCAAAGCACATGCCCAGTGGTGATGTCAGTCTAACCAGAATGGAAGTAACTCAGAGATCTGTCCTACTTCCTGCAGGACAGGTTTCTGCTAAGAGGAAGTGTTCGGCGGCCTTTTTTTCTTCTATTATGATATCCCATAGACAAAAAGTGCAGACTTTTTTTTTAAAGATATTTAGGAATTTTCTCATTGTGACATGTAGTTTAGTGTATTTAGTTTTATTCATTTCCCAGAGAGGTGTTCGGCAGGGGAACAGGGAAGAGGTGAGTATTATTTTTTTTTTATTTTTAATAGGGGACGAAAAAGACAACTCTAAGTTTCATACTGAAAGTCCTTCAAAGCTTAGCCACAAACTTCACACCCCTGTCAGAAACAATATTCTGAGGAATACCTTGTAAACCAACAATGTAATCAATAAAAATATGTAGTATTGTTTTGGGTTTGGACAAGCTGAGACAACGGAGAAAATTTATACGTTTTACTAAAGAGGTCAATTACAACCCATATTACTATATTACTCTCCAAAGGGGGCAAATCAGTGATAAAGTTCATAGAAACAAAAGCCTTTTCGGAATTTCTGTCTCTGGGGAGATGAATGGTGATGGTGTCTGTTGGTGTGATAGCAAAATTCATTACTTACACAAATGGGTGACTGCTTGGATAATGCTTATATGTATCTTCGGATAGCTTTAAACACGCTAGAATAAAACATTAAATGGGTCTCTGGGTCCAGGGAATGCCAATGAAACACTTTTTCATATATGTTGTCAGACATTTCTGATTAACATGAGGTGTGTAGCAGACAGATCGTACACTGTTTGGAGATTTTAGGTGTTTACCTTAACCAATGACATTCGAAAATGTTGTTTCGCAGACATTCTTTTATATCTCGAATAATATCATTGGCTGGACTTTGTCCTATGGAGCCACTAATTATGTTATATCTTTTGACAACTATGTACCATTATATGTGTTAATATGTATATCTTAGAAAATGTAATAAAAAGAAGTAAAAAAAAAAAAAGTTCATGGATACATGGGACCATGGCCTTTGAGGGACTGGCGACTTGTGAAGTTCCCCCATGGCTCGCAAACGAGGAGTCTTAATTTGACAACAAGTCTCACAGGTGGAAATATAGGTGGTTACATCAGGTATCATGGATGGTCCCTAGTAGGAACGAGAGGTCAGTCTTTTAGTTCCCGAGATTCCTGGGTGACCACACAATACTGAATCATGTCATACATAAAATAACTTGAGTCTATATTGTAGGGGAACAAATAACCTCCCCTGGAATGGGCTAAGTGGTTATGTTTTCTTATAATTGAGGTAAGATCTGGAGAGACAGCGGATACAACAATACCTTTAGCCAGAATGGGTTCCCAATGGCAAGTCTGATACTGGGTGGAACAAAAACTTTGAGACAATGCATCCATGCATTTTAACATTTTTAGAACCGGCTCGGTTAATTTAACAATAAAAAATCTAATCTTGTTAAAAAAAAATATGCCAATCAGCATGTCTGGTGTGTTAGTTCAAGATTGGTCAGATTCTTATGGTCGGTTAGTACAGTTATCTGGTATCTAGACCCCTCTAAAAAGTGACACTAATCTTCAAAATCCCCTTTATGCCTATCACTCTTGATGCTTGATCTCCCACAAGGGTTAACAAATGTCTCTGCTGTCATCGGTTGTGCAATGTTATATGAACTGGACCACGCCTCCAAAAAGTACCTCTTAAGTTTCATTTCTTGTAAATCCGGAAGCCATGGCATTGCTAATGTGAGAGACGCTCTGCTCTGCTCCATCTGTCAGAACATTTTTACAGATCCTGTAACCCTGAGGTGTGGACACAACTTCTGCTGGGTCTGATTGATCGTCACGTTTTTAGTCCTCTGTGTGGATACACAGGAAGGGTCTGGAGTTTATTTCTGTCCTGATTGTAGAGAAGAGTTTTGGAAGCGGCCTGCACTGAGAAAGAACATGAGTCTACATAATGGTAGAGAACTTTTCCTGTTTACTCAGCGACCTGAGGAGCAGATCTCCGGGATCTGCTGCACTTACTGTATTAACTCTTTTGTTCCTGCCGTTAAATCCTGTCTGCTGTGTGAAGCTTCTCTATGTGATAATCATCTGAGATCTCACCCCAAAGGACCAGAACATGTCCTGACTGAGCCCAGCACCAACCTGGAGAACAGAAAATGCTTGGTCCATAAGGAACTTTTGAAGTACTATTGTGCTGAGGACAATACTTGTATCTGTGTGTCCTGCAGTTTGGCTGGAAACCATCGAGGACACACGGTGGAGATGTTGGATGAGGCCTCTGGGAGAATGAAGGAGAAATTGAAGAATGTCCTGCAGAAACTGATCACACAGAGAGAGGAGACTGAGGAAAGAGTCCAGAGTCTGGAGGAGCGCAGGAGAGAAGCTCAAGAGAAAGCAGCTGGAGAAGTTGAGAGAGTCACTGCCTGATTATGGACTATCTGGAAGACGGGGTGGACGACCTGGAGCAGAAGGTCCTCAGAGAGATCTCAAGTCAGGAAGAGCAGGTGTCTGATGTTATCCGGAGACTGGAAATAAAGAAGGACGAGCTGTCCAGGAAGATGAGACACATTGAGGAGCTGTGTAATGTGACGGATTCACTGACTGTCCTACAAAACACAGGTGACTTGTCTGATCCTAAGAACGAGGAGGGAGGTGAGGAGGATACTAGTGGACATGATAAGATACAGGATGTAGATGTGGATGTAATTACAGGGACGTTACATGCAGGTTTCTCTGATATTATGACATATCTACAAACCATCTCATACGCAACACCAGGAAAAAAGAGGAAACTCCACCACACAGAGCAATCTCCATCCAGTCACACACAAGACTTACCTGTGTCAGGTGCAGAATATGGGGGTGATGATGTAGTAGTCAGGACTGAAGATGTTGTGGGTGAGGTAATGGCTACAGGAGGGGGAAGCATCTACGGCCAGGGTCCTGCAGACATATTACTAGATATAAACACAGCTGCTAATACCATCCTTATATCAGACGACCTGAATAACTGAGACACGTACAATTATATAAAGCAGAATCGTCCAGAAACATCAGAGAGATTCAACGATTATCAGGTGATAAGTAGCGGCAGATTTACCTCAGGGCAACATTACTGGGATGTGGAGATTGGGAGATCTTCAAAGAGTTGGATGGTGGGGATGTGTTACCCCAGTATAGACAGAAAGGGGCGTCAGTCATTTATTGGATATAACAACAAGTCTTGGGCTTTGTGTTCCGGGCAGGGGTATAATAATCAGTATTCACTGCTACATGACAGGAAAGAAATCCAGTTACCTGACCAGATCTCCAGTGATCGAGTCAGGATCTGTCTAGATTATGATGCCGGGGAGTTGTCCTTTTATGAGCTGTGTGACCCCATCAAACACTTAACCTCAGTCACTGCGCCCTTCACTGAGCCGCTTCACGCCGCATTATATGTATATGATGGTTCAATAAAGGTTTTAGGGAGCAGCAGCTGTGAGGAACCATCAGCATAAAGGAAATCTCGTGCAAATTCTGATTGGTGGAGGAATCGGCCAATAGGATTCAGCAGGATCTGCTCTTCTGATTTGTGTAAAAATTCTTGTCATTGTCTTGTAGGTTTTTTTAGTGTGTCGGGAATTCATGAGGTGATTTTAGCGCAACCAAAAGTTCCTTTGGAGTTTGGGTTTTTTTCCATATAAGAATGTAATCTCTTGGCAATATATAATTGTACATTGTATAATTTGATAGCAAATTTATCTAGGGCTTATGGCTTTAAGTTGGAAGCCATAGCATATCATTGCTTGCTTTTTGGATGCACTTACGTTAGGCAAATTTAATGTGGCGTTTGCCTGGCATACAAATGGCCATCGTTTGGTGTGCACAGTTCCATTTTATATAGAGAATAGGGACACGTCAAACAGTTTTTTGGCGCAAAATACACCAAAAAAAAAGGGGCAGCCCTAATGGGATATGTTGTACTTTGTCTTGACCTAATAAAGTCCTCCCCGGTCTGCCATCATAGGCCCTAACAAAAAATATGTTTAGGCTATACTCCACTCTTTTGCCCATAGTAACCTATGCTTATCCCCCTCCCACATGTAGTGATTGACAGTTTTCTCTGCACAGACTCTGATACATGCAAAGCTGTCAATCATTGTAAGAGGGCGGAGTGAGCAGGACTTTCACTGTCTTCTAAGGATTTGCTCTGCTTTTATATTGTAGTGTTTTGGTTTCTATAAAACAAAACTGTATAACAAATGCAAAAAATAATGTAGCCCAAATAGTAACAATGAAAACATTTCTCATCTAACAAAACAATCCCTCGACACAGCTCTGTCTGGGCCATTTCTACATTGCTGGTCCCCACCGGTCTCCAATCCTTGCCCTGCTTATAAAACTCCATGCAATAACATGACATCCAAGTTTCATCACACGACCACTGTCCATCCTGTGACCTCCTGACATCACATAATTACATACAATGGTAAGCAGGAAGGACCTAGAACTCAGGACACAGACGATGGGTAGAGAGAGATAGGCAGCCGCCAAGGGAGCCTACCTATCAGTAAGGGAGCGCAAGTATGGAGCAGGCTCAGGAGTTAAGCCTGATCCATGCATGGCAGGTGACTACCAGCTGGCACTCAGGGGCATAGCTATAGGGGGTGCAGAGGTTAGTGTCGCTACGGGCACCTGTTGCAGAGGGGCCCAAATAGCCATTATGCCACTTAAAGAAGATACCAGTATTGTAAATGGCACATGGTAGCAGGGGGGCCCATTTCACTTTTTGCACTAGGGCCCAAGAGCTTCAAGTTACAGTACACCTCTGCTGGCATCTGTCTTCAGTGGCCAGGTAGGAAGATAATTCTTATCCCAGTCATTTAACTACTTAGATGCCGCATTTAATGCAACTGTGGCATCTAAGTAGTTATACAGGAAGGGGAGCCACCTCCCGATCCACTCCCTAGTGATGCAATCATGAGGTGCCAACCAGCAGTAATGGCAGTAGGGAGCCTAATGAAGGCCGCATGCCTGCCATCTTACTTCCCCTATTAGACCCTGTGTAGTTTTCACACCCCTAGTAGTAAAGTAAAAAAAAAAAAAAAAATCCTAAAAAAGTTAAAGTTTAAAACACTTCCCTTTCCCATTTTACAAATAAAAATAGAAACAATAATAAAATTAAAGCAGAATTGGCATCACTGCGTCTGTAAAAGCTCAATCTATTAATATATGTCCTAATATCTCTCGCACGGTGAACACCATAATAAAACATACCCAGCGTCATAATTGTGGGGCTTATTTTGGTTGCTTTGCCTCCCCATAAATTAGAATTAAAAAGTGATCAAAAAGACACCGAAAAATCTGAAAAATTGTACAAATTAAAACTGCATCTCAATCCATAAAAAAGCAGGTCTCTCAAAAATCTCATTTAAAAATTTTTAAAAAACACAACGGAATAGCACTGACTGCAGAATAAAGATAACATGTCAATTACATGGCACCTCCAATAAAACGATGGCGTAATTGTGTTTTTTTTCCATTTTAACTGCATGGAGCGGGCGCAGCTGAAGGTGCCGTGCGTCAGGTCAGGAACAGGGATTTTAATTTTTCCAGAGGGGGAGGGCTTCATTTGTCCTATTTGCCTAGTGAAATACCTTGTCCCAGGTCTATTTGAACTGTTTGGATCTGCAATGGAAATATAGAGGAGATTCAATAAAGTCAACATTTTGGGCCTTCTGTATGACAACTGTCTAGCAATAAAACTGTGTAGTTGTTTGTGACGTGTGCCATAGCAAACCAATTAAGTAGCCCATAGCAACCAATCAGAGAACATAGTGACTAATCAGAGTTCATAGCAACAGATCAGAGGTCATAACAACCACTCGGGGCACATAGCAACCAATCAGAGCTCATATCAACCAATCAGAGAACATTGCAACCAAATCTGGAGCTCTTATCAACCAATCAGAGCTCAGCTTTCATTTCATTTAGGGCTCTGGAAAAAATAAGAACCGATGAGCTCTGATTGGTTGCTCTGGGCAACACAGTCTTACTGCTAGATAGTTTTCATACATAAGGTCCAATGTTTTTTGGTTTTGACCTTTCACACCGCTTCCATAATTTCCATTCTCTTCACTGACGGGTGACTTTGTGTTTGTCTTTCAACCTTTCCACTTACAACTAGCACTGCTTACTCTTGGAATTGCTGTGGACCCTATAGATGGTGCCCATTGGCCAGAGTTTTATTACACATGATATTGAGATGACAAAACATTAAGATTTAGAAAAAACTCCTTTAGTTTAGTGATCCAGCAAGCTTTTTTTATATATACTTTGCTTTTCTTTTTAATTGATGCATTGGGTTTTGTTTGCATTTATTATGTCTTGACTAAATGAGTCCTTTACATTTGAACTCCCGTGCAAGATGCAGGGGGCGCGTCGCTATCATCTGCATTCTGCTTCGTTCTGCTGAAGACAATAGCGCGAAGGTGCCACCCTGTTACCCGAGCACTACAGCGGCTGGTGCGAGATACAGTGCGGGGGAAGAAATAATTATTCATTAAAGGGGTTGTCTCACTGCATTGATTCATCTCACCTCAGTCCTGTTTTCTTGGTTTCATTTTCAATCAGGGGGTGTTTTATGGCTTCTACTAGGCTGCAGTAGAAGGCTGTCTGTGCTATAGACAACAGCACTGAGCCTCATCAGGAGAGACGGTACAGGTCTGTAGCTTATAGCAACCAGTGCTGGCGCCTATCAGGAGAGATCAAACAGGTCTTGCTTGTAGCTATGCGAGCCTGAGGAGCTGAGTGCAGCATACAAGAGGGGATTTCGAGGAATAGGTAGGACAACTGTTGATGTGACACATATTGCAAAGTGACTTTGTTTTTGCAAAGATCTTTAAGATTAAGGCAGCAATCCTTGTAGTGAGACAACCCCTTTAAGAAGTCTGGAGGAGAGAAGACTAAAGAAAAAGGACTTTTGCATGGTGTAACTGTGCCGCAATCCTGCTGTGTGATCCCAGCCCACACCAGGGTTTAGAGGGTTTTATTACTGACGTTATAAGGGGACCTTGGGCCACATGTATGAAACTTGGCGCCGACACGCCATTTCTAAATCGATATAGAGGAGTGAAGAATGTGACAGTATGTACAGATGTAGCAGAACTAAACAGAACAGACATTGCACTGTGATATCACAGTCAGAATGTTATCCTCACGTTTTTTTCAATTGCTTTTCAATGGCCTTTGTTTACAGATTGACTAATAAATAACTACCCATGATATTCACGGTAGCTTGTACTCTGTATGAAACTGTCGTATGTGGGTTATATATCTGGCGTGTGCTATGTATAGCATATCTTTGGTGCAATCAAAAGTGCCCTGCCTGGAGCAAGTTTTGACGTACGAGTCTGTTCATACACCTCTAGAAGAGGGCTACGATGCAAGATACGCCCAGAAAATGGCGCAGCCCCGTTCATTCATGTCGCACTTTGAGTCAGTAAGGGGCAGTACCGAAAGTTACAGTAAGTTGTTATGGAAATACTCCGTCCACCCTTCAAATAATTTCCAGGTATTTTACCACATGTAAAATATATATTTTTCTTTTTAAAAATTTTATTTTTTTGTAATTTAGAGTTAATGTAATTTTTGTGGGTTTAAAATTCCTGTAAGTTCCCGCTAAAACCCCGTGCTTTTTTTACCGCCTTTTTAAAATTGGTAAAGGAAATTATTTCCTTATGGGTTGGGTTAAATACGGTGTATGGGCAGGGGGGTTCTTTTACATGGCAATACGCGTTACGGGCTGTTGAAGTTTGTGCTTGCGCATTTTAATTCAACAGCAAAAATTTGATGCCAATCCCCCAAAGCGTTCTTTGTCTTTTAATTAAAGGGGGTTGTCTTTTATTTTGATTCTTTTACCCAGTCCTGTTTTCTTGGTTTTTTTTTTAATTTGGGGGGGTGTTTACTGGTTTTCAAATAGGTTTGCAGTAAAACCCGGTTTTTTGCTTTTGCGCCATTTGCTGGGGGGCCTTTTTTGGGGGCGGGGTAAACAGTCTGTGGGCTTAGCGCCCTGGGAGCTGATGAAACCCCAAAACAAAAAGGGATATTTTGGAAATAGGTTGGAAAATTTTTAATGGAAATAATTGCAAAGTGACTTTTTTTTTAAAAAGTTTTTTTAACATAAAAAGAAGCAATCCCTGAGTGGGGAAAAACCACTTTTAAGGGTGCATGTGCCTAAAAGTTAATACGTAAATTTTCCTTTCAAAACCCCCGTAAAATTTGGCAAAAAAATGGGGCTTTTGTGTGATGCGGTTTTGTATTCCTTTCTCCCTCTATGAAAAACTTTTAGTTGATTGCTTGGAGTGTACTCCGGAACATTTTTAAAGGTTTTTTAAACCCAAAAATTACACGCAAAGATACGCCCCCAAAAAATGTTGTGTAAACCCACCTCCAAAAAAAACAAAAAACCCGGGGTCTATGGGGCACATGTGCCCAAAAGCCTATGATTTAGTAAAAAGTATTTTGGGAAAAGGCATTTAGCGTTAATTTTTTTTAAACCTTTTGATTTTCTTTAATAAAAGCAACAATGGTCAAATTTTATTGCTGCCAACAAACATAATTTACTTAAACTAAAAGTCTAAATAAGAACTTGATGAACTCGTAAAATGCTGATTATATTAATGAAAATGGTGATTTGTAACTAATAAAGATTCATTTCTGTAACAAATTTTATGTGATAGTGAAAAATGTATTGCAATAAATTTCCTATATTATTAGGTAAAATACTTTGAGGCAGATTTACTATGGCAATTTGCATTAAAATACTGCCGTACATCAAATTTTTTATGAGTTTTTAGACATTTCTGTGTGTGGCTTCTGATATTGGGTGTGGCTTCCAAGTAAGAGGAGTGGCTGTGGAAAAGGGGTTGTTTTCTTTGTTTTGGGGGTGGTAAGGGTTTGCCGTCCCCCCTGCTCCCCGTGTTCTGCGCCAGGTTACTTTCCCGCCCCGCTTCTGTGTTCCTGCTTCTGCCTGTCCCGGCCCCACGGCGCCCCCGCTGCAAGGGGGGGGGGCGCGCGACGGCTGGTTGGATTTAAAGGGCCAGTGCCCCCGGTAATTATCAAATTTGCGGCCGCTGGGCCCTATATATTATACACCCCCCCTGCATTTCCCCTTGGGGTTTGTTTGGTGTGCGTTAGTGTCTTTAGGGGTGTTGGAGTTCGTTTGTTTAAACCCGTGTAACAGTCCTTTCCCGGGTCGTTTCCTGCCCTTGCCTTTTTGCCCCTGCCCTGACCTCTCCCTGTCTTGACCAAAGAACCTTCCCGCCACCCCGGGCCCTTCTGCCTGCCCCCGACTTCTTTCTCCGGATTACGATTCTTTTCCACGCTTTACCCCGGCCGCCATCGAAAGAAGTCATTTTGGGGGGTTAGGCCCTTTGGTAGCCTCTTTTCCCGCAGAAGTCCATCCCTTTTGCGGCGGGCTTGGGAAAAAGGGGGGGGCAAACTTAGAGCCCGCCCCTGGGTGGCTTACCCCAATCCCCTTGGGGTTTGGCCCAAGGGGAATCCACCAACCCTTTTACGTCTTTGTGACAAAATTTTTGCTGAATTATCGGGCACAAACAAACCCAAGTTTTTATTTAAGTATCTGCCCAACTTTGTTTTTTTATTTTTTTCCCTTTTTAAAAAGAAAAACTATGAGGAAAAACTTTTTAAAAGGGATTTTCCAAAACTTTAAAAAAAAAACTCACTCAAACCTCCCACCCTGTTTTTTAGAAGGAATTATTACCCCATACTTACCTCGGGGAAAATGTGTAAAGTGTAAGCGGTGGGGACGCCCATAACCCCGTTTTGGGCCTGCACCCCAGCTATTTTGGATCTCCGGGGGCCGGCAGGGTTTTTTGACCTGGGAGACCCAGCGCCCAAAAGGGTTGTGGGGGAAACCCCCAATGTAGCACCCCCCTGAGATTTTGTTGTGTTTTGTTCGAGTTTAAATTTAAGCGCTGTACATAAAAGGGGAAAAGGGCAGGGGGGGAACGAATTGTCCGCCCCCCTCCTTGTAGGAGCGTTGAAACAAGGGGTTTTGCAAAAGGTCGAGAGAAATTGGGCGGGGGGGCAAGGCGGCCCTCTTTTTGGAAAGCAGTGCCCCGGGTGATCACCCCCTCGCCCGTATTTTTAAAAAGGGCCTTTTTGGGTGGGCTAGGGAAAGAAGGAGGCGGGAAGAAAAGGGTTTAACCCCTTTGTCAAACAGGGGCCTATATGTA
The DNA here is from genome assembly GCA_025379985.1 of Phyllomedusa bahiana. NCBI lineage: Eukaryota > Metazoa > Chordata > Amphibia > Anura > Hylidae > Phyllomedusa > Phyllomedusa bahiana. The sequence continues at coordinate 9,174 of JAODAL010060016.1, read as the reverse complement.
TAAAAAACTGTCTGGTCTAAAAAACTCTTTTGTTTTTCCCCAATGGAAAAAAATTCAGGTGCCCTTTCATTTTGTATAGTGTTTAAAATTTGGGGTTGCTCTGTTTGGGCCCTGCTAGGGAAAACAAGAAGAATTTCAGCCCTAGACGTATTTTGTGAGAAAATGGTTTCCCCTGTGCAAGCAGTTTCCTCTTCCCACCGAAAAGTTGGTATCTCCACAGAAGTTAGATAATGATCTCTGCATAAAAAATTTGAAAGTAAAACCTTTTGCCCCTGTAAAAATGAGGAAAGCCTCTGTTTTGCAAATGACAGGTATTAGGAAAAGTCTTATAAAGTCTTTAAATTTAAACCTAATTTTTTGTGGGGGTGGTGATGGGGTTTTTTCCTTAAAGGGTTCTGGGGGAAAAAGAAGAAAAAAAATTCTTAAAATATTGTCAAAATGAAAAAAATCCAAAAATATCTTTTTTTTGGGAAAAGTCGGTTTGTTTTTTTCTGGGGGTTAATCATTTTTAAAAAGAACAAAGGGGGCCCCGGGTTACTCTCACCCAAAAAACCCGGGCCCTTAAAAGGAAAGCAGGACAGTTTCTGAGTTTTTTTCCGGGTTTGGTGCTGACTCACTGACCCTAAATTTTGTAAGATTGTGGTATGATGGAGGGGTTTCTGCTGGTAGAAAGGAAAAATGGGGGGCCCTTTTAAAAACACAACACACACATTTTATAAAAAAAATATATTTGGTGTGAATATGGGTATTTTGAATCTGTTCCTCAGTGGGAGAAAGGGGGGTTGTGTTTTCAGGAGCAATTGGGCTCCCCCGTGAGGAGAAAGACCCCAACATGGCGATAATTTTTTGTTTTATAACGGTCGTAAGCTTCACGGGAACTGGACTGTTGACATTAGGGGCTTTCTTTTGTAGGGGGGTTTTTGGGGGCAAAAAAGTATAAGGTTTAGATCCCAAAGGGGAACAGTAGATATTATTTGGATTTATCTTTTGGGTACCAACTATGACTTTCAACCAATGGTCTTCTCGTCTGTGAGCAAACAACAAACTAAGAGATCATTTAAAGGCCTTCAAATTTCGTGACCACACGACAGAGAACTCTTTTCTTATGGAAAGTTTCTAACCTTCCCTTTTTTAACTGAGCCCGAACCTTTTTTTTACATTCACTCTGTCTCCTTAGGCTTTGTTTGGTCCTATAGCAGTGATTAGCACATTTAGCTTCTTTGTAACTAGCTGAGCCATCATACTACTAAGTGTAAGAGATGTTCTCTTCACTAAAAGAAGGATACATGTGCTGTGAGTACTGAAAGGGCAAATTTCGTTATCGTAAAAAAGAAGCTTTTTTGTGTTAGAGTAATTTTTAAGGTTTTTTTTCTCAGATCTGGGGGGGTGGGGCTCCCTTTATCCATGGGGTGATATCCTAAATGCCCAAGCTCTCATCAGATAACAGAGTTATGGTCAGGGAAGCACATAAATATCTCTTATCTCATGACTAAAGAAAAAAAAAAAAATCAAAAAAAAACAAAAAAAAAAAAAATAAGAAAAAAAAAAAAAAGCCAAAATTTTATTTAGAAAAGTCTTCAATTACCCGGGCCCCTTTATGTTTTAAAACTAAATTTTTGTAGTGTGGGGAAAAAACCCCCTTTTATGTTTCAAAAGGTTTGAAAATGGAGGTGCCTTATTTTTTTATCCCTGAGAAAAATTTGGCAGCTGAAGCATCCCCTTTTTAGTGATTTAAACCAGCAATCTATGTGTCATTGAAGCTGTCAAAGTCATAGAAACATGAAACAAAAGGGGTTTTTGGGGGGGGTTTTTGACATGTTTTTAGAACTGCCATGGTGTTCAGATAAAAATTACAGGTTTAAGAAACTTATGCCAAATCATATTGAGGAGGCCGCGGAAAGGTCTCTGTTTGCCCGCCCCGGGGGCCTCCCTTACTTACCTCTTTTTGCTCCTGCTCCACTCTATCCTCTGGTTGCTGGCCGGCGCGGTCACACCCCCTCCTCATGGCGCGCTCGCGCAGACTCTCTGTGATTTAAAGGGGCAGCGCACTGCTGATTGGATAATCACAAGGTACTGATCCTATATTACCTCACTTCCCCCCCCTGAACGGAATGTAAATTTTTTCTTGGGTTTGGGGGGGCTTGGGCCCGGGCCCCGATGGTGCCCCGGTCTCCATGTGTCTAACCCCTGGAAAGGAATTGGTTTTGGTAAGGTTTATTTGATTTTTTTGGCAGATAGTGAGGAAAAAAATTGGGAGATGGGTCTTTTTATGTTGTGTATGGAAATTTTTGGGTTTTAGCTGTAGGTATTTTAAAATTTTACCAATTTAAATTTTTAAATTTTTTCTGAAAAAAAATAGTATTAGGGACTTTTTAGGTCTGGGACCCCCCAAAAATCATGTCTTTCTGGGGCTAATTTTGAAAAGGGGGGTTGATCCCTTGATTTTAGGGCTCTTGGGTCAAAAGTTTTGGGAAAATTCTTTATATATGTTTCCGAAAATCTGATGAATCTGACTTGACAGAATCAATAAGTTCAACGCACACTGCTTTTGTTGCCAAGCCGCATACAAATTTATAGCCATAATGAAAAATTAGTAATAAATTAATATAATGGGGAACTTCACCAGTATATCACTTTATTTAACCCTTTTGATAAAAAAAAGTATATGATGCAAATGTTATTGGGCCAAAGGGGTATAATACCCCAGGTTTCAGCCGGCCAAAAAAAACCCAATAACCATGAGAGAAAAAAACAATAAGAAAAATTGCCAGCTGTAACACATATAAGTCCAAGTAACGTTGCATGGAAAATAAATCCCCTTGGTGGGAGGCAAAATACAATCAAAAGAAAAAGGTTTTCCAGCAAAACTTTATTACCAAAAAGTACAAAAAATAGTGACATACTGGAAAAAAAATGCACCTCGTTAACGCGTTTCAAACACTGAAGTTCTTAAATCAAGTTTTGGTTTTTTTATATTTACCTTTTGCTGTAAAACCTATTTCTATGGACTATATAAACTACTTGCAGTGGGCCATATACACCTGTCCAAGTACTGAGGGGACCTATATATCTACCTACCAAGGATTCCAATATACCTCCTGTGGCAGAGTAACCGTGTGCAGTTGCAGGTCTCTGCCACTAGGTCGATATTGTGGAATTCAGCAGATACCTGCTACATAACGTTGCACCGAAATCACTGCTTTCAGGTGGGGGGAAAGGAGACTTGTTAGTGTCAGTAAACACTATGTTACTGACACAGGTAGCTAGAATGGCTGCCTTGGCAGCCAGGTATGGGTTCTCCTTTCCTGGGAAAGGTAGTGTAGTGTTGGGTGGGCAGTGCGACCCCACGTTCCAGCCAGGTTTTGGGGCCAGTCCCTGGTGGGTATAAAAGGCCTCCTACTAACAGGTGATTGGGGGGCGTGGTTGCTGCCAGAACTGATAAGCAGTGGATTGAAGTGAGGGTCTGCACCAGAGGCGGGGGGCCGTTTGAAAAGCCTGTTATACCCAGTGGTGGCTGGGTTAAGGTGGTATAGTGGCCCTGAGTAGTAGACTCAGACCCAGGTTAGAGAGGGCCTCGCATTGAGTTGAGTAAGTGGCCAGACGGCCCAGGTGTTTTGTTTGTTTATGTTGTGCTAAGCCTGTACCTGGGCCCTACCAGAAAAAGAGGAAAAAATGGCCCTAAAATATAACTTTTATTAAATAATTACTGATAAAATGCACAATTTAGCAACGAAAAATCTCTCTTAAACGCAAAACAGGATGGTTGAAACATGTAGGGACGGGACCATTTATTTTAAAGGCCCTATATTGTTAGGGTTAGGTTGCGGACAGGAGCGCCCTTATCAGGGCGATCATCCTGTATTTTCATTGATAGGTAAGGGTTGAATAGGGTGTATGGGCCTATGTAGGTGGTTTAGTTACCCCCGTCCCCATTCTTTCTTGTGTGATTCTCCCATTTTGCGTTTAAGAGTTTTTTCGTTGCTAAATTGTGTATTTTATCAGTAATTATTTAATAAAAGTTATATTTTAGGGCCATTTTTTCCTCTTTTTCTGGTAGTGCTCATTATTGGCTAAGAGGTCTCAAGATACTAAATTGTAATTAATTTTGTTAGATATTAAGCCTGTACGTGAAAATAAAGCTGGCTGAAGCCAGAAAGAGAAGCCTGACGTCGGTGTGCAAATATTCCGTTTACCAAAGACGGCGATCCGTGAGCGAAAATACCCCCAGGACAGGCCAGGAGGACGTCCAGATGAGAGTGGATCGTTACACTCCCTACTAATGATACTTATATACCTACCTATCAATTGGCTATATACCTACCTACTGAGACGGGGTCTATATACCACCAATTGGGGACCTATATAGGAATGATGGGTCACTCCCCATACACCATAGCAAGCACCCAGCTTTTCTGTCATAGGAAAGCAGGTTGCTTTGGGGATGGGGCATCACAATGCTTTCCAATATAGGCCCCTATTAGGTAAGGAGTTATCTAAACCCCCAGTAGGTAAGTATATAGGTGCTGGAAGAGTGAGGATTCTAAAATATTTGTATGATGAAATTCTGCAGAGATGATTGTGGCGGAGAGAAGTCATCACGGCGGTCTGGACCAGATGGAGAAGAAAAAGGAAAGCTAATAATTACCATCAGCGAAAACGCTTGTGAGTCACTAAATGTAACTGCAGTGTAATCACTTATACATCTTCAGAGCGCCTGCGTACAACTGGTATTTACTACTACCTAGTCACTGTATGGAGGTAATATACAGTCTGCAAAGCCTGTGTACACTGATATTCACACTCTATATGGCACTGTATGGAGGTATTCAACCGGAGGTAATATACAGTCTGCAGAGCCCTGTGTAACACTGGTGGCTGCCATATATGGGAACTGTTTGGATGGTATTATACAGTCTGCAGAGCCTGTGTACACTGGTTTCTACCCCTAGATATGGTTCAACAACTGGTTTTTAATTTGGAGGTAATATACAGTTGCAGATCTGTGTACAAGGTTTCTTACACTATATGGTCACTGTATGGTGGTGATATATGTCTGCAGAGCACTTGCATACAACTGGTAGTCACATGTGGCGGTCGTACTTGGTCATGATCTGGCAGCATTATTTGATCCTTAAGTATTAGTAGTATTGCGTCCTGGTATTGTAGAAGGTTTTTTTTTTTTTAGTAACAATCATTTGTATGGTTATCACATTATCATACATATAAAAAACTTACACATAATTGGCATTGCCGCTTCCGTAAAAGTCTGATCTATTAAAATATAATCCTATTTTCTTTATCCTGTACACTGAACACCGCAGAAGAAAAAACATTCCAAACGCCAAAAGTGTGTTTTTTTTGGGCATTTAATATCCTCCAAAAATTGGGATAAAAAGTGATTAAAAAGTCGCATCTATTCCAAATCGGTAATAATAAAAACTACACTTCAGCTCACACATTTTGCTTCAATTTTGTTTCAGATTTTCCTCCTCTAAAATCTGTGTGTATCTTATAGACCAAAAAAATACAGGTTTTTTTTTGTGGGGGTGACCCATTGAAAAGTTTGCTATGCGGCTCGGCCCTTTCTAGTTATACCCCTGAGTAGGACAGTTCCTCCCTAGTCCTGTACTAGGACTGGATTGCTCATGAATTAGTGCACCTGCAGGGGGTGTAGAGTGTGGGGCACTTAGTGTTTGCTGCTGTATCTGCCTGGGGCTGAACGCTGCTGCTATAGCTACAAGTGGGTAACATAATAAAATGCTGATGTTGCTGTATCTCCAGTGATCCTGGCATAGTTATGACTGTTACACGTATATCACAAGGCATTATAGGAAAAGAGCTGAGAAGCTCAAGCGCCCTCTATTGGATGTAACAAATCCTCAACTTGCTTTTGAAACATTGAGTTTGAGATAGCTAACGGGTTATTAGCAAGCAGTATCACCCATCTGCATACTGAGCTGTTTTGGGTTTTGCCCATCATCAGCTGCAGAGCTGTACGTGATTACTGGCTGGCTGAGTCTGAGCAATGACGTGGCTCAGAAAGGGGAATAATCTCTCCTTGGGTGAAGAGCATCCGTTCGGTGTGTAGTGTTCTGAATTTGTTTTTTGCCCTATACTAAGCATATGAATATCACAAGGCATTATGGGAAAGGAGCTGAGAAGATCAGCGCACCTTTTTGGATGTAACATATCCTCATGTGCTTTTGGGTCCCTATGAGTCTTTTTAAAAGGGATATTAGCCAAGCCAGTATTACCCATCTGCATACAGCAGCTGTTGTAGACACAAAAAGGCAATTCAAAACTCTTCACACCTATATGGTGCTCTCCCCCAAGAGAGATATTCCCCTTTCTGTTACACGTATAGTTGGTGCTCAGCCCAGCAGGATTATTTAGTGTGTTTGCTTAAACTGTAAAGGCTACTTCTTTTCTGAATGGTTAAAATAATCCCAAGCAAACCCTGTTTTTTTTACTTTTTCCACAGTATCGCTACCTCTATCTATTCTAAGCCTTTTATGCCTATCACTCTTGGTGCTTGATCGCCCACAAGGGTTAAAACCTTCTCTGCTGTCATCGGTTGTGCTACATTATATGAGCTGGAGCACACCTCCAAAAAATACCTCTTACGTTTCATTTCTTGTAAATCCTGAAGCCATGGCATCTGCCCAGGTACGACGGCTCTGCTCCATCTGAGTATTTATAATGATCCCGTAACCCTGAGATGTGAAGTTTATTACTTTACTAACTGTAGAGAAGAGATTCAGGAGCGGTCTGCACTGATAAAGAACATGAAGCTACAGGACGATGAAGAGCATGTCCAGCCACATCAGGAGAAGATCACCGGGATCTGCTGCACTTACTGTATTCACTCTCCTGTACCTGCTGGAGGTCCTGTCTGTACTGTGAGGCTTCTCTGTGTGATAAACACCTGAGAGTTCACAGCAAAGGAGCAGAACAAGTCCTGGCGGAGCCCAGCACCAACCTTGAGACAGGAAAGGTCCCTTCCATAAGGAACGTTTGAAATATTACTGTATTGAGGACCTCAGCTTGTATCTGTGTGTCCTGCAGTTTGGCTGGAGATCACCGGGGACACCGAGTGGAGATGCTGGATAAGGCCTCTGAGAAGAAGAAGGTGAAATTTCTCCAGAAACTGATCACAAAGAGAGAGAAGACTAAGGAAAGAGACCAGAGTCTGGAGGAGCTCAGGAGAAAAGCTCAAGAGAAAGCATCTAGAGAAGCCGAGAGAGTCACTGCCAGGGCCGCCGATATGGGGGTACAACCAGTACTCCCGTATCGGGCCCGGCCAGACTGTGAGGCAAGGGGGGGCCCCGCCGCCGGCGCCAGGCTCCGCCCCCTTGCTCCACGCTAATGGAAGGGAGAGCAGACCACAGGCCTGCTCTCCCTACCATTCAATCAGCTAGGTGTTAGAGGGGGGCCGCGCTGCTGTGCACAGTGTGACTTACTTCAGCTTGCAGGCTTCCTCCTGTGCACAGAGCAGTCAGACCCTCCTCCTCTGGCTGCCGGCAGAGCAGTGACGTCACACCCACGGCCAGAGGGAGCAGGGGGAAGGACCCACTGCTCCGTGCATAGGAGGCTGCCTGCAAGCTGAAGTAAGTCACACAGCAGCACAGCCCCCTATTTCCACCACAGGGATGCAAGGCCACTTCCCAGTCCTGTGGGGCCGATCTCGGGGCCCCTGGCATTCGTGGGGTCGCACTCGGGGCCCCTGGCAATCGTGGGGCCGCACTCGGGGACCCTGGCGTTTGTGGGGTCACACTCGGGGCCCTGGCATTTGTGGGGCCGCTCTCGGGGCCCCTGGCATTCGTGGGGTCGCACTCGGTGCCCCTGGCAATCGTGGGGCCGCACTCGGGGCCCCTGGCGTTTGTGGGGTCACACTCGGGGCCCTCTGGCATTTGTGGGGTCGCACTCGGGGCCCCTGGCATTCGTGGGGTCGCACTCGGGGCCCCTGGCAATCGTGGGTCCGCACTCGGGGCCCCTGGCGTTTGTGGGGTCACACTCGGGGCCCCTGGCATTTGTGGGGTCGCACTCGAGGCCAATGGCATTTGTGGGGTCGCACTCGAGGCCAATGGCATTTGTGGGGCCGCACTCGGGGCCCCTGGCATTTGTGGTCCCCACTTGGGACCCTAAGATTTGTGGGGTGTTGAGCAGGATATATTTACTATTTTGCCATAGGCAAACTTAAACTCTATCAGTTCTCTATCTATTAAACACTAAAACGTAAACTTTTATTATATTCTAACTCTTAACCTCTATACACACTATTTAAAACCTGATCTCTATCCTCATCATTTAACCCTTGCTTCTGAAAGAGGGAATAAACTCCTTTCTATCATCAAGTCTGGTGGAACCCCACCTATTAACAGGAGAGCCTTATATCTATAGCAAAGTACTAGCTTCAGTAAGAGATCACAAGTCAACTACTTGGGCAGTCATCCCTAATCTCATAGACATAGAACAAATAAGGCCCCCTTGTGACACCGTCTGCAGCAGGTGACACTTGTAGACAGAGGTGAGAGATCACAATTTAAAACGTCATATCTGGACTCTCCCCCAACATGTTTCACCAGCTAACCTGGCTTTATCAGGCTTAGAGGTCGATCACATGTGGTCTAAGCTCACTTCCTTTTATATCATGTTAGGTAAACACCCCATACAGGTGCTCACCAATTAGCTATCAGAGAATCCACATAAAACCCACTCCCCCTTCCGCGCGTGCACACTCATAACATGTCCTGGAGGTGATGGAGGTGATGAGGACACAGGGGTCATGATGGAGGTGATGAGGACACAAAGGGACATGATGAAGGTGATCAGGACACAGGAGGACATGATGGAGGCAATGAGGACACAGGGGGATGGTGGAGAAGATGAGGACACAGGGGGACATGATGGAGGTGATGAGGGCATAGCGGTACATGATAGAGGCAATGAGGACACATGGGACATGATGGAGGAGAGGAGGACACATGGGGACATGATGGAGGTGATGAGGTCACAGGGGGGATGATGGAGTTGATGAGGACACAGGGGTCAGTGGAGGTGAGAGGGACAAAAAGGGGGCATGATGAAGGTGATCAGGAAACGGAGGACATGATGGAGGGGTCAGGAACCAAAGGGAAATGATGGAATTTATGAGAACCCAGGGGGGAAAGTGGA
>JAODAL010060015.1:0-21128 GCA_025379985.1 Phyllomedusa bahiana | reverse complement strand
TGAAAATTTGGGAATTAAAAAGGGATCTAGAATTAATAAGTAGAGCATCAACAACCTTACTGACCACAGGACGGGAGCTGTAAGGGGTCACATGTTGTCCTCCTGAGATGCAAAAGCCAAAAAATGTCCATTATTGTCATTGCGGTCAAATATGTTATAGCGTTTTTTAGTCTTTTAAGAGCAGTGTTTGTATTTATTAATTTAATACAAAAAGTATAGTTGCAAATGTGAATGCTCTGATTTCCTAAATCTGGAGATACAGTAGTAAAGATTTCTAAATAAAGGGTTTATAGGCACCCCTCTACCAAAGGGGAAACTTTGGGTCCCCTTTGTCTCAGTAATCTCTGCCTCTGTTGTGGTAGAGCTTAGGGTTGCAACCAGAGCATGACCCCCCACCGGGCCCCAGGTTAAAAAAATTTGGGGCGTGTTTTGGGGTGGGGGGGGGGGGGTTTGATCTGAACTGTCCCAGGTAAAATATAGTATATTCAAAGAGGTATTGATAAGTTGTTGGCCTTCAATGTTACTAGCAGACATAGAATCAAATTATGTTGCTATGGAAAAAAAGTATCAGCTATGACAAGTGCACGCGCTACATTTTAGCAGAAAAGGTTATGTCATTTTGGAATTGTGTCTATGTCGATGGAAGAGGGAAAACTTCTCAAAATGGATATGCTTCTTATCAAGTTCCCTGTCTCAAAGGGACTTGATGACCAAAAAAAAAATGTCAGGGAGGGAGTTCCATTGATTCCCATGTAACATGGGGGCTGATTTTAAAATGTTTTGGGGGCAAAAAGAGGGGAGAGCAATTTCGGGCCACATGCTGAAAATGTCTAGGTCTAAATTCACTTTTTGCCCTAGAAACCCCAATAAGAGCGCCCCCTCTATTTTTCCAGAGAACTATATGAAATGAGGGGTGTCTGATTGGTTGCTATAGGAAACAAAGTGAATTTTAGCTGACGTTTTCATAATGTGGCCTCTGTGTCAATGCAAGAAAACAGTGATGTGTCCATCCTCCCGATGAAACGAAGGTTCTGGGAGCGAAACGCGTTGAGTTTTATTATTTTATGAAATACATGAGTGGTGGCTTTTAACCATAATAACCCTTACTGGATGTGGTGATTTGCTTTACACTATTGGAAGTGAGAGCCGGGACAAAACTTTTTACTTGTATTCGGTGATGGGTCCATGATATGGCTTTTGGAAAAGAGATGAATCTGAAACGCAGATCAGAGACTTTGAATTTTTCTAAAAATTAAAATGGGAAACCCAAAAAATGTATCCGACTACCCAATAACAAAAATAGAAATCCTGCAGCAGTCCACACGCTGGTTTTTATGCCGTTTTGTGACCCGGGGTTCCGAAAAAATTGAAACATGTTCTTTGTTCGGGGGTTTGGGGGGGAACATGAACAGTTCATTGAGAAGTGGAACGGGCAAATCTGTAAACCGCAGGCAGAAGCCGCCCCCCATGTGCGCCAAAAAAACAAGAAAATAACACGGGTTATAAGCCGGTTTGACAGACAGTTTTTGGTTTTGAAAACTGTCTGTAAACCGGGTATCAACTTTTAAAATGGGACACTATGGAAAACCTGCGCAGCAGTCCCTACTGTCCCCACTGTCCCCACTGCACGGATTTTCCGCTGGACGGTTTCTCAGATGGCCGGCCTCTGAAAAACATTCAACATTTTTTCATTTTCCCCCCAGTTTTTGGCTGAAATATGACATGTTAATGTAAAGGGGGGGCTTTTCCTGCAAACAGCGGCAAAAACCCATCCCCGGTGTTGTTGCAGGAGTAAAACAGTGCAAATACCGGTCGGGATTTCCAACCGGTATTTGCATTGTGACGTGTGAACGGCACCTTAAAGTATCAAGTCTCCAAAGAAAAGTTCCTGCCTCCGTTTTCCGGGACAATGGTGGCAGAATTATTGTGGATGACTTGGAGCGAGGAAAGTCAATCACAGGAGAATCTTACTCATCTCTATTAACCAAACTTCAGGACAAAATTGTGAAAACACAGAAAACTTTCTAATGCCGTCTTGTCTTTGCAGGATCTCACGCCCACCAATCTCATACCGCCCTGCAAAAATTTACTGGAGTTGGCTTTAGAAGAGTGAAGAAATCATGCGATCCTTTTAGGGGCAAACTTAGTATATTTGAGGGTCGCTTTCCAGGCCTCGCTCTCTTTTCAGACAGATGGTTATGCAAGAAACTAAAAATGTACAGACTTTTTATACACAAAAGACCTGGATTTTAAAAAGGAATTAAAAATTTTAAAATAACAAAATGAAAATTAAGTGAAAAGTCATTTAATAGGTCAAGAAATAAGAGGGATCGAAATTCTTCCCTTTTTTTTCTTAGTTAGGTGTGTTTGTGGCTTCACGTTACACATAGTGTGAATAAAAATTAGCATGGATATTTAGCCCTTTTTGCAGAGTTTTAATTTTTGCTTTAATTTTAAAATTCCCTTTCCTTTCTCTCCCTCTGCATCTTAAAATTCCTTAAAACCAAAATCTTCAAATTCCAAAGAATGGTCACTCTGGGAAGGTGTTGCTACTGGAAAGTCATTTCTGCGTTTTAAATGGGAAAACCCTTCTCCAGAGGACCATTTATTGAAGATTTGAGATTGTGGTTTTAATGGGACCTTTAAGATGCAGAGGGAGAGAAAGGAAGGGAAAAATTTAAATTAAGCAAAAATTTAAAACTCTGCAAAATGGGAATTCCGTGCTAATTTTATGTCACACTATGTGTGAACTGTGGGGCCACAAAATTCACACTGATGGCCGAGATAAGACAAAGAATTATGTCCTTGTCATGCCTAAAAGTTTCCACATTGTTTTTTTTGTCTTAAAAAATGACCCTACTTATATTGGTTTTTGTTTTTTTAAAGTTTTAAATTTTTTTTTGAAGGCCCATGTTTTCTGGTAAAAAAAGTCGGTGATTTTCAGTTTTGTTTACTCTTTTTGGGAAGAAGAGAGCGAGTGCTTGGAAAGCGCCCCACAAAAAAATAGTACTGCTAAAGGAACGTTTGGTTTCTTCCTCTTCTACTACTTTCTATGGCTAACACGGTACAACATTACTATTAGGAGTTGGCTTTGAAATTCTCTTGATTTGGCCCCATTTGACTATTATCTATTGTTACTATTAAAAAAAAAATAGTGGAAAGAACAAAAACTTCTGACCAAGGAGACAATAATCGATGCTGTGAAGTCTTGTTTTATTGAACAGGGTAATATTTTATTTCTAAACGATTATAATGACTTTTTGATCGAAGTATGAACGGGAGGTTCCCACCATGTGCTCTAATCGCAAGGTCAGATATGTCATCAAAGAGTGATAGGTAAAGGTCCAACCTTTGGGACCCCCTTCTGGGGAAACAGGCCCCTAAAAGTGTAGATGAACAAGGCGGGGGCTTTTCAAAAACTCTCCATTCTGTTTCTATGGAGCGGGCCCCTTTTAGGGGCGGGCAGGGGTGCGGTCGCCCGGGGCGCGGGCTCGCTCACCCCAGGGGTGCCGCGGCCGCCTGCCCCCCCGGAGGAGGCCCTGATCTGCGCGGGCTGTTTTTAACGTGCGCAGGCCGCAGCTGCAGGGAGGAGGTGGGGGGATCTTCCCCTCCTGCTCCTCCCCGTTTAGCGTCACGGGGGGGCCAAAATTCCCGCCCCTGTGACGTTGGGTTCCTAGCTGGCAGCTTGGCGAGGGAACCTGGGGGCTGCGTGCAGTGTAAGCGGGTGATGATTACGCTGCTTCACGCTTTTCGCTCCCCCTGCTGGCAGCTCCGGACCGGGCGCGCGGACCCCGGGGTGATTTTTTGTTTTTAAATTACTTACAGGGGGCTCCTGGCACAAAGGGGGGGCCCCCTCCTGGTACAAAGGGGGACCAGGTACAATGGGGGTTTTTGGTACAAGGGGGGCCCCCTGGCTACAAGGGGGGCCCCCACGGCTACAATGGGGGGATCCCGGTACAAAAGGGGGGAAACTGGTCAATGGGGGGATCTGGTTTCAAGGGGGGGCTCCTGGTCAAGGGGGTACTGGCTACAATGGGGGCCCTCCAGGCTAAAATGGGGGGACCGGTAAAGGGGGCACATGGCTAAAAGGGGGGCCACTGGTAAAGGGGGTCAGGACAATGGGGGCCCTGGCTACAAGGGGGCCAAAGGCTAAATGGGGGAACTGGAAAAAGGGGGCAATGGCTAAGGGGGCCCTGGTAAAGGGGGCCCGGTAAAGGGGGCACCTTGCTAAAGGGGGGGACCCCGGGTACAAGGGGGGACCTGGGTACAAGAGGGCACCCTGGTCAAAGGGCACCCGGTACAATGAGGGCCTGCACAATGGGATCTTTGGGTACAATGGGGGCCCTTCGGGGGGCCCCCAAGGGGGGGTGGCACAATGGGGGCAATGTGGGGGGGTCACTAGTACAAGGGGGGAAAATGGCTACATGGGGGAAAATGGTACAAGGGGGGAACACTGGTAGGGGGGATCCCGGCTCTGGGGGCATCCTGGTATAGGGGGGCACACTGGCTACAAAAGGGGGTAACTGGCACGGGGGCATTCTGGTACGGGGTGGGCATAAAATGGCTACAGGGGGGGATCTACTGGTAAGGGGCTTATGTAAAAGGGGCATCATGGCACGGGGGCTCATGGCTACAAGGGGGACCTGGGGTACGGGGGGATTTGGCTAACAATGGAAAGGGGGGATCCTGGCTACAGAGGGCTTCTGGTACAGGGGGGATCACTGGCTTTCAAAGGGGGCACACTAGTAAATGGGGGATTCTGGGTCAGGGGGCTCTCACTGGCTCATGGGGGGATCCTGGCTACAGGGGGAATCTATTGATACAGGGGGCACCTGGCTACCGGGGGCATCACTGGCCAGGGGGTATCACTGGCTACAGGGGGGTACTACTGGTATGGGGGTACTAGTGGTACAGGGGGTTTAATGGCTACCCTATGAGATGCTATAGATGGGGAGTTTGTAGGATAGGAATTTGGTTTGGGAAAATGCTGATAAAGGGGAGGGTTTAAAATATTTGTTTTTTAAAATTTTTCAGTGAAGGTGGGAGTATTTCATGGCGTCTGGGGACGATGGAGAAGAAGAAGAAAGAAAGAGACAATCTTCAGAGAGTCTTGTGAGTCACTGATATAAAAATTTACTTAAAAAATTTTATATGCTGAAAAGGCCCGTGTCAGTGGTACCCCCCTGTATGCTGGTAATATTGGTTGAAGTATAATGGTTTGTATTCAGTATGGTCAGTTTGTTTATTCAGTCCCATGTGTGGTGATATGTGGTCCGGTGTTGCTGTATTTGGTCACTATGTGGTGATATGTGGTATGGTGTGGTAGTATTATTCGGTCATGTTTGGTGATTTTGTGGTCTTTGTGGTCTTAGGATTTGGTTGGTTTAGTGGTGTTATTTGGAACTGTACATCAACCGGAAATTTATTAGGTACATTGTAAAAAGCTGTTAACCTTAATTTTTAATCAGCCAAACACATGGCGGCCCAATAGTGCATTTAGGATGTAGACATGGTAAAAACAATCTCCTGCAGTTCAAAACCCAGCATCGTATGGGGGAAAAAAGGTATTTGAGGCCTTTTAACGTGGCATGGGTTGTTGGTGCCGAAGGGCTGGTTGAGTATTTTAGAAAATGCTGATCTCCTGGATTTTCACGCACAAAACCCTCTTAGGGTTTTTCAGGAATGGTCCGAAAAGAAAAAAAATCCGTGAGGGCGTCCTGTGGGCGGAAATGCCTTTTTGGTGCCCCGGGTCAAAGGGAATGGGCCCCGACTGGTTCGGCTGATAGAAAGGCAACAGTGATCAAATAGCCCCGTTCAACCAAATAGGGAGAAGAGCATTCTGAACGCACAGTACGGCCAACTTTTTGGGGGATGGGTACAGCAGAGAAGCCACACCGGGTGCCACTCCTTTTTAGTAAGAACAGGAAAAAGGGCTCCAAATTTTCCCAAGTCATCGAAAAAGGACTGTAAAGATTGGAAAAAACGTTGCCTGGTTGTGAGTCTCGATTTCTGCTGCGACATTTGGTTTGGTTTTAAGGGTCAGAATTTGGCGTCAACACAATAAAAAGCATGGATCCTTTCCTCCCTTGTATCAAGGGTTTTAGGCTGGTGGGGGGTGGTGCCCATGGTGGGGGGAATTATTTTTTTGGGCCCACTTTTTGGCCCCCTTGGGTCCCAATTTGAGCATGTTGCAACCCCTTGTTAAAATCTTGCCACGAAAAATTTGAGGCAGTTTTTTGGGGGGCAAAAGGGGGCCAAAACCCGTTACTACCCTTGGTGTCCCTTTTTTTAAAAGGGGGCCGGTGAGTGTAGGGGACTATTATTAGTAAATTTTAAAATGTACCCAAGTTGGGTAAAGTTTTCTGTATTTTTAGTTTTGGTTGATGGTGAGGCCCTGTGTTTTTTTAGGGGCATTATTTTTAAAAGGGTTGGAGGGGGGGGGGGGCCAAAAATTTCTTCACCCTCCCCTTTGGGGGAAATTTAGCCGGGAACTGCCCTGAAAGGGGGTTTGCCTAGTACGGGGGGGTTGGGCCCCCCAAAGTTTGTTGTTTTTTTTTTCACTTTTTTTGTTCTATGGGAGTTCCCAGTACAGGGGAGAAATGTTTTCCCCCATTCTGTTTTTATGGGGGGTTCCTTGTACAGGGGGGCTGTGTTCTCCATTCTCCTCTAGGGGGTTTCCCCAGTACGGGGGAAAGCGCTGTTTCTCTCCTTTTGTGCTATGGGATTTCCCCAGTACAGGAGGCATTGGGTTCTCCATTTCTCCTCTATGGGATTTCCAGTATAGGGGAGCCCTGTGTTCTCCTTCCCCTCTAGGGGAGCCCCATTCAGGGGGGCGTGTGTTCTCCGCCCTGTTCTAGGGATTTCCCAAAAGTATAGGGGAGCGCTGTGTTCCCCAATTTTTCCTTCTATGGGATTTCCCCAATTCGGGGGGCACAGTGTTCCCATTCTGTTTAGGGGAGTTCCCGTAAAGGGGGAGCGTGTGTTTTTCTATTTCCACTATGGTTGTTCCCAGTACGGGGAAACGCGTGTTTCAGTATTTGAGGACCAAATTTAGGTTTTAAATAGGGGATTTTGGTGCATCCCCCACGGGCTCTCAGTTTGGGGAAAACCTTTTGAGGGCATTTCCGGGTTGTTGGTGTGGAGCCAAGGGGGGGAACCTGCCCCTTTTTCGGGATTTTAAAGGTTTTAGTTTTAAAACATTTGTGATGAATAAAGGGAAAAGGATATTTGGGGTTTATAATTAATTTAATAAAGTTTAAATTTTCGGGAAAACTGGGAAAATTGGCCCCTCGGGCCCCCGAGGAGTTTTTTTAAAGGTGGCTGTAATATGTGAACATAGTTTTTTGTTTTCTCCCCTAGATCTGCGGGGAAATCCTTTAATAGACACAGGGCATCATTGTTTTTTAGGTAAAAATCCCCGGGGGCCCATCGGGTTTTCCCCCAAATAAGCCCTTGAGTCACCTTTGCTAGACTTGTTGGAGATTCTGTTTGGCCATTTCTTGTATCAGTACCTGGGGAAGCTGAATCACGTGTCCACACAGCTCCCATGGGGGCCATCCCCCAGCTTCATTGCCTCCAAAAGGGCAAAAAAAGTTTTTTTAATTTAATTTCCAATGCTCTCTTTTCACCTCACTTGGCCAAGCATATTTGTCATCACCCCCGGGGGAAGAAGATTTTTGGGAAAATTTTGCCTAAAAGGAGAGGGCAGGAGAAGGGTTTCTTTTCCCAAAACTAATATTATACGGGGATTGAGGGTTTGGACGGGTTTGGGCCCAAGGAATGGCCCCACAGCGGGGGGGTTTGGGAAACAGGTGGTTTCATTATGTGTTAAACCAGGGAAGGGCTTCATCTGGGGGCCCCCCCGCCCCCTTTTTCCGAAAACTGGGCCCCTTTCCCTTTGACCTTTCAAGTGGGAAACTGCCCCCTTTTCTCTGACTGTAAGTGCCCAGGGGGCTTTTGAAATGTTATAGATTTTTTAATTTTTAAAATGTTTCCTCCCTTTGCTGTACCGCAGAGAGGGCACGTACTGCTGAAGCCAGGACTGGTAATGCTGGACCCTTGTGTAAACGCCAGGATGATTGGGCATTGCACACCCAACACCCCAGCTTGTAATGCCCACCTGCAGCCAAACTCCATTCACCTTGCACACGAGGGGTCCCCCGGAGTCACCCTGCAATGAAAATGTACAGTCAATGTAGGCAATTATTCCATAACACTCAGGCTCTGCCGGTTACTGCTCCCGTATCAGCTTTGGCCATGGTGGAGTCTATGTAACCAACTGTTCTAGAGCTCACGGAGCTACAGTTGAAACCAGAAGTTTCCATCCCCTCTATAAAAAGCCCCATCTGCAGGTTTCTCCCTCCCCTCTATATAAAGCCCCATCTGCAGGTTTCTCCCTCTATATAAAGCCCCATCTGCAGGTTTTTCTCTCTGACATGAAATCAGAATAAACTTTCCCCATTTTAGGTCAATTAGGAACCAAAATTTATATTTACCAAATGCAGAATAATGAGAGGGAGAGTTTTTAAGGCATTTTTATTACTTTCTGCAAAGTCAGAAGTTTCCATACACTGGGATTACTCTTCTTTTAAACAATCTGGGACCGCCCATATGACGAGGTCAGGTCTTTGGAAGCTTCTGATAGGTTTATTGGAATATCTGTGGATTTTAGGGCACACCAGATACACACTGCTTCTGTGTGTAACATCATGGGAAAGTTTAAAGAAATCAGCCAAGATATCAGGAAGAGAATTTTGGACTTGCACAAGTCTGAATCATCCTTGGGGACAATTTCCAGATACCCGAAGGAGCCCCGTTCATCTGTACAAACAATTATACACAAGTACAAACAAGATGGGAATGTCCAGTCATCATACCGCTCAGGAAGGACATGGGTTCTGTGTCTCAGAGGTGAACGTGCTTTGGTCCGACATGTGCATATCAACCCAAGAGCAAAAGATGCTGTGAAGATGCTGGCGGAAGCTGGTAAGATTGTGTCATTATCCACAGTGAAACGAGTACTGTATCAAAATGGGCTGAAAGGCCGCTCTGCCAGGAAGAAGCCATTACTCCAAAAGAAACAGAGAAAGCCAGATTCATGTTTGTAAATGCACAGGAGCAAAGACCTACATTTCTGGAGACATGTCCTGTGGTCTGACCAAACTAAAACTAAACTGTTTGGCATAATGACCATCGTTACATTTGTGGAGGAAAAAGGGAGAAGGTGGAAGCCTAAGAACACCATCCCGACTGTGAAACACGTTGGTGGAAGCATCATGTTGTGAGGTTGTTTTGCTGCAGGAGGGACTGGTGCACCTCACAAAATAGATGGCATCATGAGGACAGAAGATTATGTGGCAATACTGAGGCAACATCTCAAGACATCAGCCAGGAAGTTACAGCTTGGGCAGAAATGGGTCTTCCAAATGGACAATGACCTGAAGCTACAGCCAAACTGGTTACAAAGTGGCTTAAGGAGAACCAAGGCAATGTTTTGGAGTGGCCATCACAAAGCCCTGATCTCAATACTATTGGAAATGTATGGGCAAAGCTAAAAAGGCCGGTGCGAGCAAGACGACCTGAAAACATGGCTCAGTGACACCAGTTCTGTCAGGAGGAAGGGGCCAAAATTCCCACCAACTATTGTGAGAAGCTTGTGGAAGGAACCAGAATGTTTGCCTACAGTTTAAGGGAAAAGCTACCAAATACTAAGGAAATGGAGGAAACTTCTGACTTTACAGAAAGTCATAAAAATGCTAAAAATTCTCCCTCTCATTATTCTGCATTTGGCAAATAGAAATAAATTTGGTCCCTAAAGGGTTTATTTTGATTTCATGTCAGAGAGTGAAAAAACCTGCAGATTGGGTTTTATATAGAGGGGATGGAGACTGCTGGATTCAACTGTATGAACCAGAGAGATTTTATCACCATTAGTATGACCATCACTAAAACCAGCACAAGCATTTCCATTATATTCTTTTATCTTCCAAACAGTTTCACAAGAAAGATACACTGGGACACTGAGCATTTGATAAATAACTTTCTAGTGCCCCCTGCTGGCTGCGATATGATGACAGTCCAAGAGCCTTAATCTCAGAGATAATGTAAAATCACAGAATTTGTGTGGTACCCATGGTGGTACCCAACTACTAAAGTAGATAACAGCTTCATATAGGATCACCTTTATTGATCCACTAGTAAATAACCTTCTAGTCTTGACCTGAGATAACATTTTATTATTTGAAGTTGAACGAAACACTTGGAGGTGACCAACCACCAATCAGATTTACTTAGCAATAACCACCTAGTGCCCCCTGGTGGATTTAATTTGATGACTGTCCAAGAACCGTAACCTCAGAGGTAACATATTATTGATTGAGGTTGAAATAAACCCATGGCTGTGCCTAACAACCAAGCAGATACCATCTTCATACAGGATCACTGTGTGTCTAAACAACTGGTAAATAACCTTCTAGTGCAAAAAAGTTGTAAGGAAACAGCACCATTTGTTGAAAAACAGCAAACGAGCAGCGTGCAAAGCTTCCAGAGTCAGACACCAATCAACTTCAATGTATAGTGAGAGAGACAGAAGCAGCACTATTTCAGAAATAGTGCAGTGCTCTATAGAACGGTTGAACCATAGCACCTTGTACGACCTTGGGTGATTAAAGTCACTTTCTTAAGTGCTGCTGCTTTCTGCTTTCTTTTTGCTAACCATCTAAGGCCACCTTCTAGATGAGCTGTGAGGACAGTCAAAGAGCTTTAATCTCATGAATCTGGTACCGTCTCATTTGGGGTTGAACTGAACCCCTGGTGGTGCACAACAACCAAGCAGATAACACCTTCACATAGGGTGTCCTTCATACATGATCACAAGTGGTGCTGAACAACTAGTAAATAACCTTCAAGTGCCCCCTGCAGGATGTGTTAGGTGGACAATCCAAGAGCGTTAATCTCGGAGGTAATGCAACATCTCAGTACTTGGGGTTGAACTGAACCCATGGCAGTGCCAAACACCAAATTAGATAACACCATCACAAAGGATCACCTTCACTGATCCACTAGTAAACAACATTTTAGTGGATCCTGCTGGATTTGACATGAGGACAATCCAGGAGCCTTAATCTCCTAGGAAATGCAACATTTCATTATTTGGCGTTGAACTGAACCCATGGCAATGCCAAACACCATCACAAAGGATTACTGTCACTGACCCACTAGTAGACAACATTCTAGTGGCTTCTACTGGATGTGACATGAGGGCAATCCAAGAATCTTAAGCTGAGAGGACATCTTATTATTTGGAATTGAACTGAGCCCTTGGCGGTGCCAAACCAAACCAAATATCATATTCACTGAGCAACAAGTAAATAATCATCTAGCGCCCCCTACTGGATGGATAATGAGGACAATCCACGAACCTTAACCTCAGAGATAATATCTTATTTTTTGTGATTGAAATAAATCCATGGCTGTGGCCAACAACCAAACATATACCACCTTCATACAGGATCACTGTGCCTCTGAGCAACCAGTAAATAACCTTCTAGTATCACCTTCTGGATGAGATATGAGAACAGTCAAAGAGCTTTAATCTCATAGATCTGGTACCATCTCATTTGGGATTGAACTGAACCCATGGTGGTGCCCAACAACCAAGCAGATAATACCTTCATACAGGATCACTATGGTACTGAGCAACTAGTAAATAACCTCCTAGTGTCCCCTACTGGAAATGAGGACAACCCAAAAGCCTTAATCTCTGAGATAATATAACAGGTTAGAATTTGTGTTTGGACTGAACCCATGGTGGTGCCAACCACCAAAGCAGATAACACCTTTACATAGGATATCCTTCACTGATCCACTAGTAAACAGCCTTCTAGCCCCTGATGGATGTGATATGAGATTTGTCCAAGAGCCTTAATTCCAGAGATAATGTAACATCTCAGTATGTAAGGTTAAAATGAACCCATGAAGGTACCCAGCCACCAAGCACATAATACCTTTAAATAGGATCATTGTGCCACAGATCCACTAGTAAATAACCTTCAGCACTCCCTGCTGGATAGGATATGAGGACAGTCCATGAGCCTTACCTCTCAGAGATAATGTAAAACCTTAACATCTGGGACTAAACCCAACTACCAAAGTAGATAACACCTTCATATAGGATCACCTTCATTGTTCCACTAGTAAATAACCATCTACTGCCACATTATAGATGAGAAATGAGGACAGTCAAAGAGCTTTAATTTCATAGAACTGGTACCATCCCATTTGGGGTTGAACTGAACCAGTGCACAACAACCAGGCAGATAACACCTTCACATAGGGTATCCTTCATACAGGATCACTGGGGCACTGAACAACTAGTAAATAACCTTCAAGTGCCCCTGCTGGATGTGATATGAGGACAATCCAAGAGCCTTAATCTCGGAGGAAATGCAACATTTCAGTATTTGGGGTTGAACTGAACCCATGGCAGTATCAAACACCATCACAAAGGATCACCTTCACTGATCCACTAGTAAACAACATTCTAGTGCCTCCTGCAGGATGTGACATGAGGACAATCCAAGAATCTTAAGCTGAGGACATATTATTATTTGGAATTAAACCGAGCCATTGATGGTGCCAAACCACCCAATCATCAGAGACACTGAGCAACGAGTAAATAACCATCTAGTGCCCCCTGCTGAATGTAACATGAGGACAAACTAAGAACCTTAACCTCAGAAATAATATCTTATTATTTGAGGTTGAAATAAATCCATGGCTGTGCCCAACCACTGAGCAGATAACACCTTCATACAGTATCACTGTGTCTCTGAGCAACTAGTAAATAACCTTGTAGTGCCACTGTCTGGATAAGATACAAGGATAGTCAAAGAGCTTTAATCTCATAGATCTGGTACCATCTTATTTGGGATTGAACTGAACCCATGGCGGTTCCTAACAACCAAGCAGATAACACCTTTGTACAGGATCATTGTGGCACGGAACAACTAGTAAATAACCTTCTAGTGTTCCCTGCTGGAAATGAGCACAACCCAAAAGCCTTAATCTCTGAGATAATATAACAGGTTAGTATTTGGGGTTGGACTGAACCCATGGCGGTGCCAACCACCAAAGCAGACAACACCTTAACATCCTTAACATAGGATATCCTTCACTGATCCACTAGCAAACAGCCTTCTAGCCTCTGATGGATGTGATATAAGATTAGTCCAAGAGCCTTAGTCCCAGAGATAATGTAACATCTCAATATGAAAGGTTTAAATAAACCCATGATGGGACCCAGCCACCGGGCACATAACACCTCTAAATAGGATCATTATGCCACTGATCCACTAGTAAATAACCTTCAGCACTGCTGGATGGGATATGAGGACAGTCCCAGAGATACCGTAAAACCTCAACATTTGGGATCATACTAAACCCAACTGCCAAAGTAGATAACACCTTCATATAGGATCACCTTCACTGGTCCACTAGTAAATAACCTTCTGCTAGATTTAATATGAGGGCAACACGATTCCTAAACTCAGAGATAAGATCATATTATTTGAGGTCGAAATGAACCTATGGTGCAGCACAACAACCAAGCTGATAATACCTTCATACTGAAGCACCTTTATTGGACCACTGATCAATTAGTGAATAACCTCAAAGGGCCCCCTGCTTAATGTCATATGAGCACAGTACAAGAATCTTAACTTCAAGTATAATGCAGCATCTCAGTATTTTAGATTGAGATCAACCTATGACAGTGCCCAACCACCAACCAGTTAACATCTTCATACAGGAATGCTTAGGTGGGTCCACTAGTAAATAACTTTCCAGCACCCACTGCTGAATCAAATATAAGGAAAATCCAAGAACATATCAATATATAGGGTTGAACTCCACCCATGGCAGTGCTCAACTACTTAAGCAGATAATATCTTCACGTTGGATCAACTTCCCTGATTCACTAGTAAATAACCTTATAATATCCCCTGCTGGTGGTAATATAAAAACAGCCCAAGAACATTAACCTTAAAGCTAACATCTTTTTATTTGGGGTTGAACTGAACCCATTGTGGTGCTAAACCACCATACAGTCACTGAGTAACTAATAAATAACCTTCTACTGCCCCCTACTGGTTGTGATATAAAGATGGTTCCAGAGCTTTAACTTTACAGATAACATCTTATTACTTTGGTTAAAATGAACCCATTGCGGTGCCCAACAACCAAGAAGATAACAACTTGTTATCAGATAACCTTTACTGTACCACTGAGCAACTATTGGATAGCCGTATAGTGCCCCTGATGGATGGGAAATGAGCACAGTCCAAAAACTTTAATTTCAGATATAATGGAATATCTCAGTATTTGGGGTTGAAATGAACCCATGGGGGTGCTCAACCACATAACACCTTCATATAGGAGCACCTTCAATGATCCACTAGTTAATAACCTTCTACTGCCTCCCACTGGTTGTGATATAAGGATGGTCCAAGAGCTTTAACTTTACAGATAACATCTTATTACTTGGGATTAAAATGAACCCATGGCAGTGCCCAACAAAAAAGAAGATAACAACTTGATATCGGATCACCTTTACTGTGCCATTGAGCAACTAGTGGATAACAGTATAATGCTGGATCGGAAATGAGCACAGTCCAAAAACCCTATCTTCAGATATAATGGAGCATCTCAGTGTTTGGGGTTTAAATGAACCCATGGCGGTGCCCAACCACGTAACACCTTCATATAGGTACAATTTCACTGATCCACTAGTAAATATCCTTCTATTGTCCCCAGCTGGATGTGATATGATGACATCTCACACAAACTGATACAGTGAATACATTAAAATGTTACTGACCGGGACATCTTCCTACTATTCACTGACATCGAACCCCTATGTCTTCTCTTACCTGACATGAATCCTTCTTACCCTCCTGGTATCCGGCACAGATCATGTCCTCCATGATGTCATTGTAGCTAATCTCAGAGGCCGTATCATATTGGTACATAGACCCACATTTTTTGTTGTCTATCAGTGCTACCTCCACTTTTTGCAGAGTTTTAGGGGCAGCAAGGGGCACTGTAGGGAAAAAGAAGAACGCAGCTAGTGTCAACGCCACATCCAACATCATTTTACACATCTGAAACCTTTGCTTTACCTTGTTCTTTTACATTTCCCCAGCCTGTCACCCAGCACAAGGTCCCCTCCGACAGCTGAACAGCCTGAGGTGCCAGACGCACCGGAAGGATAGACGTAGTCAAATTTACAGGATTCTCCAGTTTCACCAAAGCAATGTCCCCGCTGGATCTTGGGTTCATGTAGTTGGGGTGAATAATTAATTGTTTCACTGCTCTGATAAATCTTCTGGGGTTGTCAAGGTCTGATAACTGGTGCACCCCAAGATGGACGCTGTATGCTGACACCTTCAAAGGCCTGTAAGGCAGGTGGCACATGGTAATAGGATTTACGAAAGAACAAGGGAGGAACCAGGCTTCAACAACAAAATAATACTAGAGCAGAACAGGTACAGTAGATCTGAGTGCAGCAAAACAATTGGTGAAATGTGTCTAAAATATAAATCCATCACATTCCCAGTACATTTTAATTATATGGCTTAATGGAAAGAACAAATGTCTATCTCTGGGAACCCCAGGTTGGTAAAAAGGAAATCTCCTGATGTGTACTGTACAAGGTGTGAGTGGATTTAAGCCTCAAATATTCAATGCAACTTCTACATGTCAATAATATACATTTTCAGTGGTATTTATAGTCCAAACTAGATCCAAGGGATTAGGCATCATCTCATTATCCTGGGTTCAAGTGAACCCATGGTGGAACCCAACCACTCACACATAACAACTACATACAACATCACCTCCCAACAGATAAACCTTCATACAGTATCACTTCATACAGGATCACCTCCCAACAGATAAACCTTCATACAGGATCACCTCTTGCCACATTACACCTAATACAGGATCATCTCCCATCACATAACACCTTCCTACACAATCACCTCCCACCACATACCACCTTCATACAGGATCACCTCCCAACAAATAGACCTTCATACAGGATCACCTCCCACCACATATCACCTTCATATAGGATCACCTCCCACCACATATCACCTTCATATAGGATCACCTCCCATCACATAGCCCCTTCATATAGGATCACCTCCCATCATATACCACCTTCATACAGGATCACCTCCCACCACATAACACCTTCATACAGGACCACCTGCCACCACATTACACCTTCATACAAGTTCACCTCCCACCACATAACACCTTCATACAGAATCACCTCCCACTACATATCACCTTCATGCAGGATCACCTCCCATCACATAGCCCCTTCATACAGAATCACCTCCCACCACCTAACACCTTTATACAGGATCACCTCCCACCACATAACACCTTCATACAGGATCACCTCCCACCACATAACACCTTCATACAGGATCACCTCCCATCATATACCACCTTCATACAGAATCACCTCCCACCACCTAACACCTTTATACAGGATCACCTCCCACCACATACCACCTTCATACAGGATCACCTCCCAACAAATAGACCTTCATAAAGGATCACCTCCCACCACATAACACCTTCATACAGGATCACCTCCCAACAGATCGACCTTCATACAGGATCACCTCCCACCACATTACACCTTCATACAGGATCACCTCTCGTTTTTCACTCTTTTTTGGACTTTCATGTTCATATCTCATTTCCTCTGCGTTGAGCCCCTTGACCTCTGGCTGCTCCTGTCCCATCTTTTTGAAGTTTTTTTTCCTCATGGTGGTTCTATATTGTTCTACAATATCTGATCAGTCTGAAAATTCTGGATATTTTCTACCAAAATGAAATTGAAAACCTATAGTTCATCAGCGTTGGTGTACTAGATATGGCATACGGACCACAGACAGGAGCAGACCTACTGCCATATCAAGGGGCACTGTCTATGTTATATTAGAATGATGCTAGACACTTACGTCACAAAGCAGTGAGCGGCTGTCAGCACCCATGTGTTGGTGATGAGCGACCCCCCGCACTGGGCAAACCCATTCATCTGCAGGCTGACTTGCCACGGCCATTCGTCTTGCATAGCGTCCAGTCCTCCCACAATCCTCAAAAGATGAGGCTTATCTGGACCATGTACAGGGAACAGAACATTTCAATAGTAAAAAGTCCTTATCAGTTAAATAGAAGTAGAGTCAACCCTAACCCTGGGGTGGAGTCTAGCCATCCATAATATCCATCCCAAGGGTCAACCCTAACCCTGAGGTGGAGTCTAGCCATCCATAATATCTATCCAAGGGTCAACTCTAACCCTGAGGTCGAATCTAGCCATCCATAATATCTATCCAAGGGTTAACCCTAACCCTGAGATGAAGTCTAACCAACCAGAATATCCATTCCAAGGATCAACCCTAACCCTGAAGTGGAGTCTAGCCATCCATAATATCCACCCCAAGGGTCAACCCTAACCATGAGGTGGAGTCTAGCTCTCCACAATATCCATCCCAAATCTCAACTGTAAGACTGAGGGGAAGTCTATCCATCCATGATAAGTATCCCAGGACCCAACCCTAACCCTGAGGTGGAGTCTAGCCATCCATAATATCCATCCCAAGAGTAAATCCTAACCCTGAGATGAAGTCTAGCCATCCGTAAAACCCATCCCAAAGTTCAACTCTAAGACAGAGTGGAAGTCTGACCATACATGATAAGTATCCCAAATCCTAACCCTGAGGTGGATTCTAACCAATTAGAATGTCCATTCCAAGGATCAACCCTAACCCTCAGATGAAGTCTAGCCATGAATAATATCTATCCCAAAGCTCAACTCTAAGACAGAGGGGAAGTCTAACCATCCATGATAACTATCCCGAGCCCAAACCTAACCCTGAGTTGTAGTCTAACCATAAATGATAAAAAGACCAAAAAAAGGTGTAGAATAAAACATAACTTTTACTAATACATTAAAAATCCCCAAAAGCACAAACCCAAGGCTAATCAAGTAAGGAAAAACTCCATCTGACCCTACAGAACCTATAGAGTACAAAACAGGGGATGTCCCTGTACAGGAACCTAACCCTAATATAACCTATCACTACACTATCGCAGGTGCCTATAAATAAATGGTACCAGGGAAAAAATCCCAACATGTTTCGGTGTGCCTACACCCATCCTGGGATAAGTTTGGCAAAATAAGCCTACCATGTATATACAAATGTTATAAAAATATATTACAGGTATATAATTCAAATGCACCAAAGATGTCGAAAAGAATTCAAATAGGTTATATTAGGGTTAGGTTCCTGTACAGGGACGTACTTTTTGGGACGAACCCCCTGTTTTGTACTCTATAGATTCGGTAGGGTCAGATGGAGTTTTTCCTTACTTGGTTTGTGCTTATCATAGAGGAGCACTTTTTAATGTATTATTAAAAGTTATGTTTTATTCTACACCTTTTTTTGGTCTTTTTGTATTTTTGGTGTAGTGGAGGGATTTATCGATATATGATTTTTTGTCCCCCTTTTTTGATTGGCGTTTAACCATAAATGATAACAATCTGGGCCCGACCCTAATCCTGAGGTGGAGTCTAGCCATCCATAATATCTATTCCAAGGGTCAACCCTAACCCTGAGGTGGAATCTAGCCAGCCATAATATCCATCCCAAGGGTCAACATTAACCCTGAAGTGGAGTCTAACCCTCTGTAATAACCATCCTAAGGCCCAACCTGAACCCTGAAGTCTAACCATCCAAAGACTCCATAACTCAAGGAAAATCATTAGTGGCTTATTTGCCAATGAAATATCTGCAAGTGGGCAACATCACTGACTCCTTCTGAGGGGTCTAACTAAGAATAGTATGCTGCAGTCTCCAGAAAAGGATGGAAACCTTTTTGTGCTGTAAAGACAACCCAAATGGAAAGAAGTATGTAGGACAAAATTGATACAGGGGTAACACAACTGCTATTGCCCTCCAGAGGAAAACATCTCTTCTGGTCCCGAGATGTAACACAAGATGAAGGGCTTCGCATAGAGAAGTCAAGTCACTCCACAGCCACAATTCACAGATTCCCATTTGAATCCTCTGATTTGTTACCTAATCTTAAGGTTGGGATATTTCTTACCTCTCAGGGCTTGAATTTCCAAGAAGCCTGAGGAAGGAGAGAAATCAAGACATTATAAACATGGTCCTACTATGGGGATGATGAGGATAGAGGAGATGACAAAGATAGAGGATAATGAAGAAAGAGTGGATGATGAGGATGGGTATAATGATAATAATACAGAGGATAGTGATGAGGATAGAGAGGATGATGATGAAGATGCGGATGATGTTGAGGGTAGAGAAGAGGATGATGAGGATAGGAATGATGATGAGGATGGATATGATGATGGGAATAATGATGAGGATGGGGATGATGATGAGGATGGGAATAATGATGAGGATGGGGATGATGATGAGGATGGGGATGATGATGAGGATGGGGATGATGATGAGGATGGGGATGATGATGAGGATGGGGATGATGATGAGGATGGGGATGATGATGAGGATGGGGATGATGATGAGGATGGGGATGATGATGAGGATGGGGATGATGAGGATGGGGATGATGATGAGGATGGGGAGGATGATGAGGATGGGGAGGATGATGAGGATGGGGATGATGAGGATGGGGATGATGAGGAGGATGGGGATGATGAGGATAGAGAGGATGATGATGGGGATGAGGATGGGGATGATGATGAGGATGGGTATGATGATGAGGATGGGGATGATGATGAGGATGGGGATGATGATGATGAGGATGGGGATGATGATGAGGATGGGGATGAGGATGGATATGATGATGAAGGAAAAAATGGATGGGATGGAGGGAAAGAGAATGATGAGGAGGGATGATGAGAGGTGTGATGTGAAAGGGGGGAAATGATGATGAAGGAAAGGGGGAAAATGATTGAGATGAAGAGGATGGATGGGAGATGATGAGAGGATGGGGGAAGAAAATGAGGATGGTGGGGAAAGGATAGGTGAGGAGGGATGATGAGGATGTGATGTGGATGGAAAAGGATTAAATGGAAGGGAAAGGATGGAGATAAAGATGGATGTTGAAGGATGGATGAGAAGGAATGAATGAGGAAAATGGAGGATGTATGATGAGGGATGGGAGATGATGATGATGAGGGTAGGATGGATGATGGAGGATGATGGATGGAGGATGATGATGAGATGGGTAATGGATGGATGGAGGATGGAGATGATGTGAGTAGAATGGATGGATGGGGATGAGGATGGATGGTGGGATGTGATGATGGGAGGAATTGGTGAAGGGAATGATGTAGAGGAGGATATAGATGATGAGCTGATGGGGATGGATGGAGACGGAAAGATGTGGGATGGATGATGAGGGAGATGATGAGATGGATGATGGAGGAGGATGATGATGGGAGGATGATGGAGGAGGATGGATGATGGATGATGGATGGGATATGATGAGGATGGACTGATGGAGGGGATGGTGATGATGTTGAGGAGATGATATGATGGATGGATGGATGAAGATGATTGATGAGGATGAGGGATGTGATGAGAAATAAGGATGTGAGGATGATGAAGATGATGATGATGAAGAGATGAGATGATGAAAAACGATGGATTGAGGATGAAGGTATGAGATGTGATGAGGAGGATGATGATGTGATGATGAATGATGATGGATGATGAGATGAGGAATGTGGAGGATGAGTGAAGAGGGATGATGGATGATGATGATGGATGAATGAGAGGAGATGGGCATGATGATGGAGGATGGATGGATGAGGATGGGAGATGAGATAGAGATGAATGAGGATGGGGAATTGAGATGAGGATGAGGATATGGAATGATGAAGATGGATAGAATGAAGTGGAAGAGAGGATGAGGATGAGGATGGAGGATGATGATGGATGGAGGATGATGGATGATGGAGAGAATGTGAATGAGTGATGGTAGATGGATGGTGATGGAGATGGATGATGGAGGATGGAGGATGATGAGGAAGATGGAATGGATATGGGAAATGGAAA
>JAODAL010060014.1:0-21128 GCA_025379985.1 Phyllomedusa bahiana | reverse complement strand
AGGTTAAGGAAAAAATGGGAAAATGGTTTAGAAATAAAATAAATACTTTTGTAACAAAATAATACGTCTAGTGAAAAAGAATCGGAGGTCCAAAGGGGTAATGAGAGAAAAAGAAAATAGTTTAAAAATAGTTGTATAGCGGTATATCAGAGTCCGTTTTATTTTCCCGGTTGAGCCTTGGGCCCAAAGTGCCAAGTATGGATCAATCGTTCTCTTTTCAAGAGAGTGGCATAGGGATTGCCCCCCGCCGTGGTAATGGAATCTGTTTCAATTACTTGAAACCGTAACTGGGAGGTTGGTGGTTGAACTTTGCAAAATGAGCTGGAAGGGTAAGCAACAGTTCTTGACTTTCGTTGGTGGATTTTTGTTTTGATACCCGGGCCTTGATGTTTGAGTGGTTGGCAATGTATGGCCTGCCGCAGGGACACTTAAGTAGTATAGATTACATGTTTTAGAGAGACAGGTGAAGAAGCCGTTGATGGGGAATGTTGACCAGTCAAGGGGTGAGTAAATGGCTTGCCCTGGTGACAGATGAGCATTGAGCAAGCTCAGGCATGGGAAATGTGCCACGTCTGGGAGTGGGAGAGAGTCATTTGTCGCGTCGTGGTGCGAAAGGAGCCAATGTCAGCCCTAAAAAAAACGGTCACGGAGGTTCCTGTTCTTTTTGTGACAGTGCATCGGGGGGTTCTGAAACTCGGCAACCTCGGGTATGACGTGGGGAGGATTGTCCAGTGTTTGCGGATAATATGTTGTATGTGGAAAAGAGGGGGTGATTTTTTAAAGAAACAGAGGAATGCGTTTGGTGTTAGCATTGTTAATATTAGTCCTAGATGGACTTGGGTCAGATATAGATGAGGAGGCCATTGTTTAAGCAAATCTTTAGGATAACCACGGGCTTCAAACCTATCAGCCATCTCCCGAAGTCGCGTGTTGCGGACTAGAGGGTCATGTACTATATGTTGAATACGTTTGAATTGGGAGCGAGGTAATGATTTCTTGGTGTTGTGAGCGTGATTGCTATGGAAATGTAGTAGACTGTTGCGATCTGTGGGTTTTTTATAGAGATCGGAAGTGAAATTGCCTGTAATATCAGAAGAGATCGTAGTATCAAGTAAGTTGTTACTGTCAGTGCTGTGGTCTCTGGTGAATCGTAGATCAGGAAGGGCCGAATTGATGTAGGTGTGGAATTCCAGTAGGGTGGTCAGTGTGCCAGACCAGATACAAAAAATATCGTCTATGTAACGAAGCCATAATTTAGCATGTGACAGAAAGAGAGGGTGGTTGTATACATGTTCTTGTTCAAAAATGGCCATAAATATGTTAGCATAGGGCGGGGCCATGTTGCTGCCCTTTGGGCCGGTCCTTTACATTGAAGGAAAAACTGATCCCCAAACAAGAAAAAATTGTTATGTAGGATAAGGGACAGAAGGTCCAAACAGAAGGATTTAGCTTCACTCGTGAAACCATTGTGAGTTAGGAACTTGTCTACTGCTTGTATCCCAAGGTCATGAGAAATGGAGGTGTAGAGGCTTGTGACATCCCATGATACTAACAGATGGAATTCAGAGATAGGTGAAATAGACCTAATTTTACCAAGGAAATCGTATGTGTCCTGGATAAATGAGGGAGTTAGACGTACTAGTGGAGTCAAGATTTTTTTCAAGGAAAAAAGCCAGTGGGGCCCAGAATGGAATCAGTGGAAGCTACGATAGGGCGGCCCGGGGGTTTGATTGGATCATGTGTTTCTTGGGTAAGACATAGAAAACTGGGGGTTTAAAGGGTGGTGATTGGTCAGGAATTCTTCCGTGCGTATGTCAATGATGTTAGATGTTGTGTAATATTCAAGTTTGGACTTGATTAAAGTGCTGATAGTATTGGTAGGGTTCCTATCTAGAGGTTTGTATGTGGAGCGGTCAGATAGTTGACGTTTGATTTCCTCAAGATACATGGACCCGTCCATCACCCCCGATTGCGCCGCCCTTATCCGCTGGCTTAATAATTATGTCAGAGACTTTGTATAAACTATGTAGTGCCTGATATTCATCAGATGTAAGGTTAGAGCGATATCTATATTCCCCTGTGAAATCTCTGTTTAAGTTTAGATATATTTTTTCTTACAAGATTAATAAATGGTCTCTAACGGTGGTGGTGTGGGCCGGGGAGGGTTGTAATTGGACTTAGTCCTAAGGTTAAAATTTGAGATAGAGGGAAAAGGGGTGTAATGGTGTTGTCTCTGAGAGCAGGGGGGTTTAAGGAAGTGAATTTAAAATGACCTTAAGTCTAATCGACCGAAAAAGCGTTGTAGGTCTTCTTAAGTGTGAAAGAATCAAAGGGGGAAGTTGGGCAAAAGGAGAGACCCTTACGAGGAGCGACCCCTTTTGATGGTGAAGTTGCGTGAGGAAATTGAACATAGTTGTGACTCACCCGTGATTTCTTTAGTGTGCGTCCCGGTGGCCCTCCCCCCCCCCTGGTGTGGGTCGTGGTGTTTCCGTCTTGGGGTGTCCCCGTCCTCTCCAAAAAAAGGTTTTGTCGTAAGATGATGTAAAAAAAAAGCTATCCGAACCAAAAAGGGATTATAGCGTGTAGGAGGGGTTGAAAGAAGGAAGGGGATATGCAGTGGTGGTTTCTTCCCACCTTTTTAAAAGTGTCATTTGGGTAGTCCTCTGTGTTTTATGAATTTTTTTGGTTTCTTCTGTTAAATTGGGCCTCTTAAAATCCAAAAATGTCTGGTTCACTTTTTCTTTAAGTCTTTTCCCACCCCCTCAATGGTACAGAGGTACTCAGTTGGTTTTTTATGTTGTTAATCTTTTTGGATTTTCAGAATTTTAATTTGAGGGTTTAAATTATCAACGGATTAGGTCAAAGGAACACTTATTGGTTTTTCTTGAATTTTAACATTGTCAGGGTCATCAGGAGAAAAAAGTCGGCTGAGATTACTCCCAGACCCCTAGGAATTCTCTGTTTTATGTTTCTCTATTTAAATAGCGGGATATATTTGTAACCTAAATTTTTAAGTTTTTTTTCGTGTCCCCCGTACGTAATTCTGAGGGGGGTATACTTAGGGGAACTCCCGTGAAAAGGAGAGTTAGAAAAAATTCTTTCTGCCTCAAAAGCATGTATCAAAAATATTCGGAGTCTTTTTCTAGGGAAAAAGAAAGATGGGTGCAGCTCCAAAAAATTACTCAAAAAACAAATTTTTTGTAAATGATAGCGCACCCCTTGGGGGGTTAAGGTGTGGTGGGGGTTCAAAATGGAACGAACTAGGTTCAAACAATCTAAAAGAAAATCCACTGCACTCCAAAATTTCTTTATAGGAAGCCAATATTTTAAATTTTGACAACAAAAGGCCAGATCATACAACATGTACGAAAATCTACTCAATAAATGTTTTACAAAAAAAAAGGGCAAAAT
Organism: Phyllomedusa bahiana; assembly: GCA_025379985.1. Taxonomy (NCBI): domain Eukaryota; kingdom Metazoa; phylum Chordata; class Amphibia; order Anura; family Hylidae; genus Phyllomedusa; species Phyllomedusa bahiana. The sequence goes on along the minus strand of JAODAL010060014.1, from coordinate 17,717 downwards.
TGTATTTTGATGTGGATTATAGCAACGTTTCGGCAAAAGCCTTTTTCAAGCAAATCTGTAGATGAAGAAAAAGTATGAGATGTCATAGAAGCATAATAAAAGCAAGAATAGAAAGAAAAAAAGGAAGAAAAAGGGAAAAAACGAAAGATCCAAGGGTTAAAGGACTCAAAGGAAAAAAAGAGGGAGGAAAAAACATAACATTAAAAAAAAAAGGGGAAGGCGGGAAAGGGGAGATGGAGGGAGAATCAAAAATTAATTTGATATAGCTGGGAGCAAAGAAGAGAGAAGGGGGTGGGGGGGGGGGGGCTGTTCGAAAAGGGGAAAAGGAAAGGAGAATAGGGAAGAATAGGAAAAACTGTATGTGAGAAGACAGAATAATAGGTGAGAGGGTTACCCAATAGGGTAATACAAGAAAATGGTAAATTGAGACCAATTATAGGGGAAGGAATGTTTTGTAAAAAAATAGGTACGGTAAAGATAAGCCCAAGGTATATTATTGGAAAATGATGTAAAACCACTCCCTCCAAAAAGGGTATAGGTGGCGGTATAGAGGGAAACCGTAAAGGGGCAATGCAGCAACTAAAAAAAGGGGGGGGGGGGGGAAATAAGAACCAGAAACTCGTCAAGGGAAAAAATGTAATAATAGGAAAATGAATACCTAATGAAGTCCTGAAAAGTCTCAGCTCAAAAGGGTTTGTTGGAGGCCCATGTGGGAGGCTTCTTTTTTTCCCGGCCACTTATTGCTTTATATCTTTTTCTCTTTAGACGCCGTTTACTGGCCTCCACAGCCCTAGAGCTGAGACTTTTCAGGACTTCATTAGGTATTCATTTTACCTATATATCTACATTATTTCCTTGACGTATGTTCTGGCTTCTTATTCCCCCCCCCCTCCTTTTTTTAGTTGCTGCACTTGCCCCTTTACGGCATTCCCTCTATACCGCCCACCTATTACCCATATTGGAGGTGAGTGGTTTTACATCTTTTCTCCCACATAATATACCATTGGCATTATCTTTACGCGTACCTATTTTTTATTACAGAGACATTCCTCTTTCCACCTATAATATGGTACTCAATTCTACCATTTCTACTTGTATTAGGTAAGCCTCTCACCTATTATTCTGTCTTCTCACATACAGTGTCTTCCTATTCTTCCCTATTCTCCTTCCTCTTCCCTTTACTGTATACAGCCCCCTCCCCCTTCCCTCCCCTTCTCTCTTCTTTGCTCCCAGCTACTATCAATTACTTTGATTCTCCCTCCATCTCCTCCTTCCGTCCTTCCCGCATTTTTTTCATATGTATATTTTTTTTCCCTCCCTCTCTTTTTCCTTGAGTCCTTTATACTCTGGATCTTTCAGTTTCTTCCTTTTTTTCTTCCTTTTTTTCTTCTCTTATTTCTTGCTTTCTATTTGTGCTTCTATGACAATTCCACGTATTTTTTTCTTCATCAAAGGGATGTTTGCTTAAAAAAAGGCATTTTGCCGAAACGTTGTAAAAATCCTACATCTAAATAAAATTTTGCCTATTTTTTGTAAAACATTTTATTGAGTTTTGTTACTTTCAGCTACATGTTGTTAGTGATCTGTGGGTTGTTCACAATTAATTTTGAGCTTCCTATAAACGCTGTTGTTCCAAGGCTTAAGCAAGTGGTAGATTTAGATTCCTTGGTTTTCTTTTCCCGGGTTAATGGATCTTATAGTTTACTTCTCTGACCCTCTCTACCACTTCATACGGACCTTGCCACTTCGCCAGGAACTTGCTCTCAACAGTGGGAATGAGTACTAGTACACGGTCCCCAGGGCTAAACTGTCTCTCCCTAGCTGCCCTATTGTACACCTGCCTCTGAAACTCCTGGGCCCTCTGCATGTATTCCTTCACAATGGGCATAACACTGTTGATGCAATCTTGCATCTGGGCCACATGCTCTATAACACTTTTGTAGGGGGTGGCCACGCTCTCCCAGGTTTCCTTGGCGATGTCCAGTAACCCCTTACAAAGGGGCAGAAACCTATAGAGGACTGGGGAATCTCCCGGATGGAGAGCAGGAAGTAGGGCAACAGTCAATCCTAGTTCCTCTAATCCTTCTCTACACCTTACTCAGCATTCCTTTTAGGGTTTGATTGAATTTCTCCACAAGGCTGTCCATCTGAGTATGATAGACCTATGTTCGGAGCTGCTTAACCTTCAATTAAGAAAACTCAGAATCTTGTATTGTTTGCCTGTGACTGTTGAGGTAAAGATGTCCGATTTGACCATATATTTACATAGGGTGCATCTACTCACTCCACATTTAAAAGATCCCTTGAAATCCATCCAAGTATGTCTCTCTTTTTTCACTGCTGGAAGGAACACACTTGGGGAAAATTCATGTTACCCAACGTTCGTGGTCTTGTAGATTAAATTTACACCCTTTTTTAGGACTTCTCGCAATACTGGAATAAATAGTTTAATTTATAGGTAGATGTTTTTGTATGACTTGCACCACATCCTGATATTGATTGCTGTATTGTGTTTTGAAATATATGTTAGACTCTCTAGAGGACGATTTTCATTTCTATCCTTCCTATCAACTATATCCAGGGCTCTATGGATGTATCCACTCTTGTACCCCCTGTTCCTCAGCCTGTCAGTAATATCTTCCTCTCCTGGTTGTAATGCCCCACTTCACTGCAGTTCCTCTTGGGTCTTAAAAAACTCACCCACCGGGAGATTATTAAGGACATGTGGGGGATGGCAACTGGAGGCATGTAAAATGCCATTCCCCGAAATTCCTTTCCTGTATGTACTGCTATGAACCTTACTTGTGACAGGATCACCTGTCAAAATTAGATCCAAAAAATGTATTCGGTTTTGGTGCATTTCAAACGTAAAAACAATTTTCATTGTTGGCATTAATGTATTCCACAAATTTTGGGTATGGAGGTAGATGAACCCTGCCAAATTAAACAGGTTCATTTTTATGTACCTCCCATACCAAAATTATTTGTCAGAAAAAAACATTATAAATGGAATATATATACCTCTCTTCCAATACGAACGAATATGTTGGCAAGTGAAGGTGAAAAGCAAAAGCCCATTGGGCATCCCTGTATCTGCAAGTAAAAGGAGCCTTTAAAACATGAAAAAATTGTGCCCTAACAGAAATTTTTGTGACCAAAAGAATATACGGGATTGAGGAAATCACCATATTCCGTGTATTTGTTGAGAAAATGGGGTTTAAGGCAAAAGGGCTAAAGTATGTGGTATTGTGATATTAGAGAAACCCATATCACAGGAAACCCACTGATATTCTGGCTTCCAAATCACATTGTCCATGTACTTCAAAACATCCAGAGTCCTTCAAGTAACTCGGCGATCGAAAGACCAAAGGCTGTAAATGCCGGTCTAGCCAAGTACTAATATGCTCATAGATGGACCCTATTCCTGCAATTATGGGACGAAGTGGGGGAGGAAAAACCCCGTTATGGACTTTGGGGAGGGCGTGAAAATAGGAGTTTTGGGTTTACCTAACACTCATGCTATCCCTTTGTTTACCCGTGAGAACTTCCATAGCTATACCTTCATCGAGAAGTTTATCTACTTTGCAGAAAAAATTTTTAGTAGGTTTCTGTGTCAACTTTTTGTATATTTGTTGTCATCTACATCTTATTCACTTCCTTAAGATATAAATCCTTATCAAGGATAACAACAGAGCCCCCTTATCAAAGCACGGACTCCCAAATATGGATTTTTCTTGTATATCCTTAAGGGCACTAGTTTCCTTTTTAGTCATGTTTTTTCTTTTTAACATCTCTCCCCCAAGTGCAGATCTCGTAATTCCTTTTCTACTATGGACTGGAAATCTTCCATAACAGAAGCCCTAGAATTAATAGGGTAGAAATCCCTATTTTTTTTATATATTGCAAATTAACATCTTTGGTTGTTATTGTTCTGTTCTGTATTTGATTTTTCATTAAGACCTTCTGTAGAATAATGGAGTTTTGCTCAGGAAAGCTCAATCCCCTAGGAAAATAATCTGTCGATGTAAAGGAGGGGTCTTTATCGGATTCCTCCGGTGTGCTTGTGAAAAAGTGTTTCTTAATGGTAAGTAATCTAATAAATTGGTTGACATCTTTAATTGTATTATAAAGATTAAAATTAGTGGTAGGTACAAAATTCAAACCCCAATTTAACACACTAATTTGTTCTTCAGTCAAAATACAAGCAGACAGATTAAGTACAGAAAAATCAGCAGCATACAAATCGTATGGGCAATAGTTGTTGTGGTCCGAGATCCCTTCATCTAGCGAGGAGGTACTGATGATATGTTCTGGTCTGATATCTTGGGGTGAAGCCTCCTATATTTCTCCCGCCCTCCTCCGTGCATTTCTTAGACGTGGACGGCCTCGATATCCCCCCATGAGTTTTTGGGGATATGAAAGTCTCCCCCTCCATTATTGCTACCTAGGGAAACATGTGGGTCACCTAGCCCTTCAGAATCTGATGTATCAGTACATGTATCAGTAGTATCCTCCTCTAACGGCAAAAACCCAACCCTTTTGTTGTGTCTTTTACCCTTATTACGTTTCAAAATGGGTTTAAGATGGAAACTATCAGTATGTTTTATTGCCCCTTTATAAATTATATTTTGAGCAAAATCGAAAGAGTCCCTGTTATATTTGGACTGTTTGGTCGAAATTATGTCCTCCTCCATTTTGGAAATATTTTGTCTCAATTTGGCATCCAAGGTCTTGTACATGGGATCCTCTTTATATGGCACAACATTATCCTTAGCTTCTTTGAGAGATACATCCAATTTCTCTAGAGTGTCACGTTCAAATTTAACAATTAAACGCATAAGTCTATTAGAACACTCGCTTAAAATGTTATTCCACTGTTGGATGAAAATGTCATCATGTTGAAAAGTAGGATATTTATTCAGTCTTAACCCTCGCGGTATCATGTCCTTATCAATGTAGGTCTGAAGTGTGGTGCAATCCCACCATATCCGCAATTGTTGCGCCATAATCTTCTCCAAACTTTGCATTTTAGATTTTAATTCCAAATTGTCCTGCTGTGCCGCTATTGCATCTTTACCAAAAATCAATTTTGCCCTGTCTCGTCTATCTTGATTATCAATCTGAAACGAGACCATATCCTCGGGCATACTAGAGAGTGTCTGTAAGTCCATATTGCTACTTGAAATTCCCCGTGCCTAGTATAAATACATAGGCACAAAAGTGCTGTGCAATTACACCTATTCCAAAAACCCGGGAGCACACACTAGCAGCCACAGTTCATGGATACAAACAAAAAGAAAAAGTGCTGCTCACCGGTATGCTTGGTACTGTAGTCCGCCTGTCCTCAGCAATGGACATCGAATTATGGAAAAAAGGGGAAAAGGCCTCTCTCCTGTTTCCAAAGCGGTGCTCGTGGAAATGACATCCGGCTGTAGATGTCCACCATATAAACGGTAAGTAGTAGATTATCCCGGCACTCGCGCAGAAGAATCATCAAAGGCGTAGTAGCATAACAGACCCCTCTCTTTATTGAAAAAAGTATTAAATGGCTTATAAAAACATGGAAAAAAAAAGCAAACAGTTGATGCGTTTCAGGCTCCTGTAATGGCCCTTATTCGTAACTGACATACAAAATTTTAAAACACTTCCTCTTAAGCCAACTTCCTGGGTCAAAACCAGGTTCCACACCTGTGCAGTTAACCCATTATGGTATAGGTTGCAATCAATAGCTCCTAGTTCACACCGTTGCTGTTAATATATAATGCAACGTGACATATAAATAAGGAAAAAGTGCTATATACAAAAAATATATGTCAGAAAAATTACATGTACAAAAAACGACACTAGAAAATGCATGGATTGAGGAAAGAAAAAAAAAAAAACAAAAACCCAAATCATTTGGGGCGAAAATTCCCAAAAATTTTTTTTATAAGAAAATTTTAAAAATTCTTTTTTCAATAAAAAAGTGTCTTTATGTACTACGCCTTTGTAAGATTCTTCTCCCGCGGGTCCCGGGGGTTTTATCTACTATTTAAAACCGTTTTCAAGTGAACTGCATTTTGGGGGTTTGGGGGCCCCCCAACCCACAAGACCCTTTTAAACCCGGGAAAAGGGTGGATCTTGGGGGTAACGGGTGATTTAAAAACACCCATTTGAGCAGCTGTACTAGGTGCGGCTATTTAAAGAAAAAAGACCCCCCTGCAGGGGAAACAGACAGAAAAAATTTGGGTTTGGGAGCGGGGAAAAGGGAAAAGAAATATGTGAAGAAGTGAGTCGCTTTTAAAAATTTAGCTGGTTTGGGGCCGTCAGCGGCGGATTTGCAGCCCACATGGGGAAAAATAATAACAGGGGAAAGAGGCATGGCCAAAGAAAAGGGGGCTTTTTCGAAGTGCACAGGCTCATTTCAAAAGTCGCGAGGGCTTTAAAAAGGGGAAGGATTCCCAAATTAAGGGAGAGGGGAGATAAAAAAGCTAAAACCCGTTTTTTGGTTTAAAGGGTAAAATTTTATTTTCCAAAAAATTCAAATTTTAAATTTGCAACTTTTGTTTCCCACCCCCCTATGATGGCGCGGGAAAAGGACTGGAAGGGGGGACCGCACCAAAAGTGGGTTCCCAAAACCCCGGGACTTCCATGAAACGGGGCGTCAGCTGGGGGGCCCCAAACACCCTCATCTGCGCATTTCCTGCCCCAAACTTCCTTTTGCAATGTCATTTTTGGGGTTGGGGAGGGAAGTGGGGCAACGGGAAAATTCCCTAGGTGGCCATTTTGGTGCACCCTTCGGGCACCCATTTTTGGTATCCCAAAACGGGAAACTTTCCCCCTTTTCGGCCATCTTGGGCCCCCTTTCTGGCAGCACCATCTTGGTAGGGAAAAACCAAACTTCCTCTGGCACCCCATCTTGGTATCCCCACCGGAAAACCGGGAAACCCCCCTTTGGGTACCCGATAAAAACCCGATTTCCCCCGGAAATCCTATTACACAGGCCCAACTTCCATGGGCCCCACACCAGAGGGAGGGCAAAAAAAAAAGCATCTCCCCCCCGGGTTTGTCTCTTTTTTCCCCCGGGTGAAACACTCCCAAAGGGAAGCCCCAAGTGGCTGAAAAACGACTCTTTAGGGCTCAGCTCCCGGCCCTCCCATTGCCCTGCCCATTCCCACTTCGATGCCACATGGGTCCCGCCTAAAAAGGGCCCTGCCCCATGCCTCGGTCTCATATGACCCCCCCCGGTTCCAAAGGTAGGGGATCCTACTATTAACGGAACAAGGGATGGGGGTGTTTCGAAAATGTTGTTTCAAATTGTCAGGGGGGACAGATCACTCTCAGTGTGGGTTATGGAAAATCTTGGGTAGCTTAATGGGGGGCCATGGGTAAATGCTGCTAACTAAGATTTGGGAGGTCCCCGGGATAAAATCAACACCCGAACCTTGTACCCCAAAAGGTACCGAGTGGAAGTAGGGGTTAAAAGCCTGTCCCCCCGGCCCTGGTCCCCTTTTCCCCCGCTATCCTGATCCATGCTTTGGGCCCCAAATTTTATGACAAAAAACCCCCCAGAGACGTCGCCGCTTGCTCAGGTCACCCTTAGGGAAAAGCCTCTAGAAATATGCACCCCAAACGTGAGCAGAGAAGGGTTTTGCCAGCCCGATAAATTGCTTTGCCACAAATTTTTCAGGCATCTTTGGGAAACCCTATGAGTGACTGAAATAGAAAAAGGGGGGCCGACATAGTGCAACAATAATTGAAAAACAAAAAACCCACCAACCTTGGGTAAAAAAAAAGGGGACCCTTTGGAAAATTTCCCCCCAGATGCCGCAAAGCTGTGAAGGGGGGGACCCATACTACACAGGATGGACCCAAAAGCTTACCCGTATCCAGCCACCCCCAACACCACCAAACTTTCCAGCCAAAATACTCTGAAGTTGTTTTCCTTTGAATATTTTTTTAAAAAATTCTAGAAATAATCCATTTCCCTCCCCCATCCCATTAGGCCTTCCCCACAGCCTCCGGGAAAAAGAGGATAAAAACCCTCAGGTATGTCAATTTTAAACCCCAAACCGGGTTTCAACTTTTAGGGGAACCAGCCCCCGGTTTCCAAAAAAGCACCCAAATGCCCTTTTATAGAAATGGTGCAAAACAAAAACCTATGCAGAAAACCTGGAAGGATCTAAGGGCCCACACTTAAAATTAAAAGGCCCACAGAAAAGTTATTTTTCCCCTATAAAAAGGGCCTCGGGATGATCCCTAAAATTTCACCTCCAGGGAATTCAGGGGGCCCTCAGGCGTGCCCTTAGGGGGAAACAATTGAAGGGGGGGCTGGAAACATGCCAGGGCCCAACTTTGTCAATGCAAGACGTCCAACAAAAAAAAAAGATAAATCTGTGGACAAAAAAATAGCACTGGGAAACCCCAAAATTTTGAAAAATTTGGGGAAATTCTGGCTCAAAACAAGCCCCATGCCTCTTTGTGCCCCCTTTGCATTAATGGATGGGCTACAAGAAAAATTTAAAGGACAAGTTTAATTTCTGTCGGGCCTAAAACTGTGCCCTTTCACGAAAAGTGTTTTTTTTTCCCAAAGGGGCTTCCAAAAAGCATTTTGGTCAAGGGAAGAAAAAAATTGGGAAAAGAAAAAAGGAAATGATGGAAAAACCTCGGGGTTGGGGGGGCCCCAACCAAAAAAGGGGTTTTTGAGGTGTTTTTTAAACCAAAATATGCCAAACCGGGCTCAAAAAAAATCAAGTGAAACAACCTTTCCTCAACCACCAGTACAGTTTGAAACCTTTCCCAAAACACCACCGATTTTTTGCAACCCTACCAACTTTATGCAGGCCCCCAGAAACCTTTCCCAAAAACCCCACCAGACGGGGACAAACGGGGCCAACCACCTGCGGGAATTGGGCGACTTGGAAAAGTGAGGAAAAGCTGTAGACCCTCGCCCTGCGCCTAAAGGGAAAATACCAATAAAACGCATACCTAAAGGGAGGGCCCAGCAACAACTGTCACAACTGCCAAGAAAATGAATTTAAAGGGCCAAACCCCAAAGCCCCTCCTCCCCAGCCACCTCCACCTCCCTTTAACACCTTTGGGGGAAAATTTGATCCTGACATTTGAAAGTATTCCGGGAAATTTTCTTAGTGGACAGGGGGGGGGGGCCCACACCCTTTTCATCACCAGGAAAGACTTCCCTTTTCCTAAATTACCCTTGTCTTTCGTTTTTGGGTTTACCTTTTTTGGGAAATTGAAGGAACCAACTCTGGGGCACCCCTCACTGTGCCCATCCCAACTGGGCCCTTTCCCCCGATTTTAAACAGCCCCCTCCTTGTGCCCTTTTACATGCCCAGTCAACCGTTGGGGGGCAACTTGCCAAGGACATAAAGGCTAACATCAAGTTTGGAAAAAACAGGAATGCCCCGGGGAGTTTACATAATCCTGATTGTGAGGAAGGCCAAGATGGATGCTTTTTTTTTAAAGCCGTCCCTTTCCCTGATCCCCCCCAAGGTCCCTTGAAACAAGTTTCCCCTCTATGGTTTTTCCCCCCCATATTAAAGCCTAGATACCTAAAAGCCCTTTGGCCCAGGGGTCCTGCCAGTGGAACCCTCCCGGGGCGCCGCAAGGCCCTTCATGAAGCCTGAGTTCCCCCTTCCCCCCGAGTACCTCAATATCCCCTAAAGGCATTACAAAAAGGGGAAAGCTTGGAAACCAAATTGAAACCCTAAGAAAAAAGGGTTTTTTCTGATACCTTGCTTTTCCCCCTTGTAACCAACCTTTGGGTTTTGGTCAAGAAAAAGGGACCCCCAAAGGGAGAAAAGCCCCAAAGGTTCCGCCTTGTGCAAGACCTCAGAGCGTCAATATTTGCCCCAAATTTTGGGAGACCCCCATGGCCCCGAATCCAAATACTCTTCTTTCAGGGGTACCCCATCTGCAAAGGGTTCTTCACTTTTTGGGTTTTTGGTAATCCCTTTTCTTCGGGTTGCCCCTAAAACCCTGACTGTCAATTTTTAAATTGTTTCCCTTTTTCCCAAAGGGAAGGCAACTCACGTGGAAACGCGTACTCCTCAGGGAGCTCAAAAAACACCCCAAAACCCAAATTCACACAACCCCTGAAAAATTTGCGGGAAAACCTTGGTACTACACAACCCTGAGGCACTTTTAATTTACCAAAAACCCCCTTTAAGTAAAATGACCTTCTCCTGTGGGATCATCATCCAAATTTTGGGAAAAGGGTTTCCCCCTTTTTCCTCCTTATTACTTTCACTACATGCCATAGACTGCAGAGTGTCCAAGACAGGTTCAGGGGTGAAAACCTTGTTTTTATCTTCCTGGGGACACTGTATTTTTTAAAGGGAGCCAAACATCTCCAAAGAAAAGGAAAGCACCCCATCGAAAAATGACTTTACCCAAAAAACTATATCACAGCCCCAGTCTTTCCTTGGCTTGATTACTTTTTGCAGCCCAAGGGATCCCAAGATGCTTCCGGGATTTATGGGGCCATTATATGATCCCCGAAGACGGGAACCAAAGGGATCTACGATGCAAAAAATTCCAGACTTTTAACAGGCAGAAAGGGGAAACTCTTTCCACATTTTGAAGGAAGAAATTTTCTAAGCCCCCGCTCTGGGCCCTTCCGGGCTATAGCCCAACCTTTCCCCCTTTCCTTCTTTAAAAAGTGATGGACATCTGCAGGAGTTTTGGGTGTCAAAAACTTGGGGGAAAGCAAAAGACCACTAGGATATTACTTTTTGCCCCCTGGGGACCCTTTTGCCAGAACTTCACCAACTTGTCTAAAACCCCGGTTACTTGGGGCCCAAAAAACCCCCCCTGCTAGACAGGACTGCAGCCCTAATTTTGGGACATACGTAAATTACCCAAGGGCCAATAATAAATCTTGCCCGCTGTATTGATTCAAACACAGTTTTGGGAATTTATGTCACAAAAAAGGGAATCTGAGATTCAGTGTTCCAAATTTGTTGCCTTTAATTTCACGTTCCAAAAAATGTCCCAAAATTTTAATTCTGCCAACCTACTGCCAATTCCAGGGGGGAGTGTGATGGGGAAAGGACCTAAAATTAACCAAAAACACTTTCCTACGACGCCTTGCAGTTTCAATCTCAAAATTTGCACCCTCTAATGTGAAAGAGGGCTGAACTCCAAGATCAAAACCTTGGAAAATTTTGGACGGAGGGCCCCGAATTTTCTGACCACGGGCCCGGGAGGTTCCACACAGGATAAGCAGTCACCTCTGAAACAGAAGTCCCCGATGGCTGGAAACACTTCCTGCCCCCATGGGCGGGCCCCAAAAAAGCAGAGCTAATAGCCTTAAGATGGCCTGTGACAGGCAGGGTGGGCTAAAGCCCAAAATCAAAACAGACTCAAGATATGCCACGGGCATAGGCCCATTACTTTTTGGGGGCCCTTTTAAGAAAAGAGGATTCATCACTGCGCAGGGAACCCCCCGGGGAAGCATGCGGGAAAGCATTCAGAGCCTCATGGAATCCCCTCCTAACCCACAGAAAATTGCAATTCTCAAGGGGCAAGGCGCATGGGAAAAATAAACTAAGGACGCCCCGGGAAATCACTTGGGAGATCAAACACCAAAAAAGGCCCGCCTTGGGGAATGTGTCAGGAGGTGGCAGGGGAACCAAAAAGCAATTGGGCCCATCATGGTAAAACCCCCAGAGCCCAGGAAGAAATTCAAAGAAGAAGAACGAAAGCAGAGACCAAAGACTCCCCGAGACAACTTGGGCCTTTGGGGAGGGCCGCCCATGACAAATTAAAAGGGCAGAAAAAGTTCACACGGACCAAGGGAAAAAAGGAAAAGGGAAAGAAGGATCAAGGGGCCCCAAAATGGAAAAATTTGGGAAACTGGAAGAAGGGTGGACAATTTTTCCTCCCCAAAAAAGAATGTACCCAGCCATTGCAACTTGGGGGACATGGCATCAAATTTACCCGAGGGAAAAAAACCCCGGCTCTAACCCATTTCAGAAGTTCTACTAGGCCAAACCTTAAAAATCAACAAAAAATCACAAACCCAAAAACAGAAAATTGTCAAAATTTTCAAAACTTGCAACCCGGGCCCAAAAAAGAGAAGACCACAAAAACACTTGGGGAAGCCTGACTACCCATTAAAAGATACAAGTGGACCAAAAACAACTTTCTAAAAAACGGAAATATGAATATGTCCCAGTGGTAGGAGACATGTTTTTAGGATGGGGCCCGAGGGATACCCAGTCCCCCAACATTTTACGTAGATCACAGCTAAAAAAGTATCACAGATGTTGTCCGTAGATTTGGAATACCCAATTTTGGAAAGTGATCAGGGGGCCGCATTTACAGCCCCCAATCTACTCAGAATTATGGGAGATGTTAGGGGCCGGGGGTTTGGATTTTCATACCCCCCTATCATCCCCAGAAACTCAGGGGAAGGTGGAGAGGATGAAAGGGACAATTAAGAACAAAATTTCTAAAAATGATTTAGGAAAGCCATTAGAATGGGGCCCGAAAATTTTGGGGGATTCCTTGTATCATGTTAGACATACCCCACAGGGCCCAAAAAAGGTTATAACCCCCCTATGAAATCCTTTTTGGAGGGACCCCCCAAGATAGGGAGATCAAAAAACCCGGGCTATCAAAATCACATGAATTTAAAATGTAAAAATTTTTTGTAGAAAATTGGGAAAGAATTTTACTAACAAAACCCCCTTTTTAGTTTTCCCGCTTCCCCTTTCCCAAAACCTCAGGTGAAGTTGGGACACGGGTTTGCACCCGGAAAAAGGTTTATGTGAAGAAGCCTATCAGAAAAAAATGTCTTGACCACAGATTTTTAAGGTCCTTATCAAGTTCCCCCACTTACCACCCCAAAACCCCTGTCAAAATTTGGGAAAGGGGAAAAAACCTGGATTTCACGCCTTTCCCCTTTAGACGAGATCCTAGTGAAAACATAAAAAACTATATCCCCTTTTTATTAATTTACTCAACCTTTGACGGGTCAGGGGAGGCAGCAAAAACCTACTGTTCTCTGGGTAAATCTGACTAAAAACCCCCCGGCCCCCCCCAAAACTTGGGCATTCGACTATTGGGCTGTGGCCCCTTTTGGTTTTATTTGGGCAGGTAGGGACTTAGACCCGATGGTCCACAAAACATCTTTTGTTTACTTTGGCCTGGAATGACTACTATTCCCCCCTGGTCAGATGCAGCCCCGGAATCAGGGAAAAATTGGGGGTACAAACCCAAAGAAGCCCGACAAGTAAGGATAAACGTGGGAAACCCTTAAGAATAGAATGACCCACCAAGGGAGGGGCCCCTTCCCCCAAGTGGCCCGGGGTGTAAACGAAAAAGGGGCAAAGGGGTGTAGCCCTCTAAAAATTTGAATTAGAAAAAAACCCAACCAAGGGGATTTACAGACGTTTGCTCTTGGGGGCTATTTTTACGTTTTAAATATCGCAACCCCCCCCGCGGACAAATAGTGTTTAAAGACATAAAAAAAAAGCCCGCGCAATTCCCCCAAACCCAGCCGATTTCCCCCCCATTTAACTCCAAGCCTTTAAACCTTTGAAAAAAAACTATAAAAAAGGGGATAAAACCCATACCTAAATTTAAATGGGGGGGGATGTCATGGCGGTAGAGTACAGACCACACCTAGGAAAAAACTTTTTGGGTTGGGGTGGGTTTGTACACTGTAGATCATTCAACTCACTTTTAAAAAATGTTTTGCTTTTGCTGCAAACCGTGGGTTTAAATTGGGGGAAAAGTGGCCTTTTAAAATTTTCCAGAAGGAAATAAAACTGAATTTTCCCATTAAAAAAAGCCCGAAAAAATCCCAACAAGGCCCCTGAATCCAAAAACTACCGCCCTTTGGGAAACTTGACCCCAAAGGGCGACCCCCGGGGGAAAATTTTAGTCTTCGTGATAATTTCACTTTGTTTCTATCTAACCATCTGGAGGGAACTTTGGGTAAATTTTACTGAGGGTTCTGTTCCAAAGAGGGGAAACATAAATTTAAGCCCCTTTTTCAAAACCAAAACCCAAAAAGCTTATACGATTTCTATTGGTTGTGTGGGGATGATAAAATAAACCGAGGGAAAATTTCCCCACAGTTGGACAGGGCAAAGGACCCCAATAAAGTTGCTAATTCCATTTAGAAAAACTCCCTTGGGAAAACCCCCGGGGTGAGAAGGGGGAAAAGTCAGGACTCTCACAGAAATAGGGAAGAAATTTGACCCCCCGGGAAGTTTTTTAAATTCTGCAATTTATTTAGATCCTAGGAGTCCCAAAGGGGGGGCCCAGATGAAAATTTTAAAACCAGAGATCAAGTACTTGCAGGTTTGGGAATCAATTTTCCTCTGGGCCCCCCATAAATAAGAATGTAGGAAGGGGTCAATTACCTGTACTAAAAATCAAAAAAAGGGTTTGTTTAAAATATAGTAGAGATCTTTCCCCTTGGGAAATTTTTTGAAGAGTTAGGTTCCAAAAACCAAAAATTTACCCCGCAGAAAACCCATTGGTTTTTACTATACTACAAAAAAGGGGGGTGGGTTTTGCCCTGATAGGGGGAAAAAATTTCTGGGACAAAAATTTTCCCCGGGTCAATGGAAAAGCCCCTGTAGCCCTCTCCCAAAAATTTTCGACTTAAACGTAGAACTTAAAAAAAAAAAAAAACTCCCGGGATAACTAACTCTTTTGGGGGGGGGTTTGTTTACCTCTGGAACCCCTGGAAAGGATGAAATTGGGTTTTTTCAAATAGGGATTTTCTAAAAAGGGTGTGTTTTCCTGGACTGGGTATACTTCATTTGCGTTTTCCCCTGTATCAAAGAATGATGACTAAAAACCCTGGGCAAAGGGAAAAAAGGGAAAATTTGTAAACCACAAGAAAAGGATCCACTGATTTTTAGGATCCCATTTCGATATGAAAAAAAATGATTATTTATGATGACCTGACAAATCCCAAACCCCAGAATACACAGGGTTTTTTTTAGGGGTAGTCGGGGTCTGACTTTTCCTTTTGGGGGAAAGACCTTTAAAGGGGGGAGGCTATCCACCAAAGGGTTTGGTTTTTCAATCAAGAGGTGAAGGGGGAACGAAGCACATTTGGGCCGAATTTATGGGGGGTTTACACAAAAAAATTTGGGAAAAATTAGTATTTAGGGGGGGTTTTCAAGTCTGATATACATATATATGAGTGTTTTTATCTTTTTAAAACTTTTATATGTTCAAATTCTAATTTTTTCCCTTGCTACTTAAAAATGCCAGCTTTTAAATAAAAATAGGCAATATAAGATGGCGCCGAATCCGTTTTACCCCCACCCAGATGAAAATCAAATATTTATTTGGGAAAACAGATGTTTTTTCCCAGAAAAAGAGGACCCTTTCGGGGAAACCCACCCAGAAGATGTTAATATTGTGGTTTTAAATTTACCAATAAGAAGTGGACAGCAGAAGAAAGTTGATTTGTTGTTTAAAAATTTTCCATGCCCAAAAAAACCCTTTCCCCTTTTAAGTTAAATACGTTAAATTTAAACCCCGGGAAAAGTGGGTTGGGGCCAAAGGGGAGGGGCATGGGGGGGGCGGGTTTGAAAAAGGAACTTTTGGGGATCCCGTGCATTCTTGGCGGCGTGGGCCCCCAAGCTTTTTTTGGATGGTTTAGTGGGGTGACTGCCCCCCCCCCATTGGGTTTTGGGTTTTTTTCACGGCCCCCGGGCAGAACAACTTCATTTGTTATGTATTTTTTGAGAAATCTCTGAAGGGGGTTTTCAAGGGGACGGGTTTTTTTTGGAATAGATGGATATAAGGCGCAACTCAAAGGAAAGGGGCCCCATTTTAACGGACCCCACGTGATTTTTTCCATTTGGGCCACTTAATAAGGGCCCACCAAATAAAATTTTTCTTTTGAATGACATTTGATGTGGTGGGGGTACAAAAGAGTTAAAAAGGGGACAACGGCTGTTAGTTGAAAAGTGGGGCATGTTTAAATAATTGGCGAATCCTATAACCCCTGGCCCTTAAAACCCCGTTGCAGGACTCGTTCCTCCATTTTGTCTAGCCCAATTTCCCCCCCTACCATTGCTGTGTGCCAAATTCAGCCCCACCCTTCATAGGCGCGGGGTACCCCCTTTGTTCCCATTTTCCCACATGTTTGGGGGAGGGGTTCGCAATGAGTTTTTCCAAAGGTCTCCCATGACCCTTAGACTGAACTTTTGCTCGGATGTGGTGGCCCCTCCTCCCCCCCGGGCCAGCCCCGCGAAGGGAAGATTACAATGGTTTTTTTCCCTCCCGCTTTCTCTGCACATTCTAGCTATGGGAAGGGCTAAGAGATGGGGCATAAGCCCTTTGGGTATCGGCATGGGGATTTCTCCCAAGCCCCCAAACAACGGAAAATTCAGGGAAAACAGGGGCCCCCGTAGTGCCTGACCCTTTATTGTCTTCCACCTTTCCCAATCAAAACCCCTGGGTCTCCTCCCTCTTTGCCTTTTAGGCTTCGGTGTCTCCTACCTTTCCCGCCGCCAGAGCTCCAATTCCCCCACACCTACCTATTTTGTCATGATTGGCTTTTTTAATTTTAAATTTAGTAAACCCGGGGCCCCCTTTAATTTATATATTAGATTTGGAATTCATTAGACAAAAATTAGTACAAAGGTGGCTCTCCAGATAGCACTGCTCTCCAATATTTTATCGTGTTAATCCAGACAACAATGTCAGAGATGTTTTGGGCCAAAAGAGGCCTTCTTCAAGTCTTGCACTTCTATTTAACTTATTCCCCTGCCCCAGTTTGGGGACCTGTTTAGTTGTACATCACCTGACCTTCTGCTGGTGATCTGACTGCATCTCTGCCTGACACTTCTGTACCAGGTTTGCACACCAGTCATCACCGAAAGTGGCCCTGTTGGGTTTAGTAACCTGGGAGTTTCCTGCAGTTTGTATGCTGCCTGCCTTGATCTTCTGCCTGTGACCTGACTACATCTCTGCCTGACCCTTCTGTACCATGCCTTCATACCAGTCATCACTGCGGGTGAGTCTTACAGGGTTAGTGACCTGGGAGGTATCTGCAGTCTGTGTGCCACCTGCCCTGACCTTTTGCTTGTGACCTGACTACATCTCTGCCTGACCCTTCTATATCATGACTGCACTCCAGCCATCATTGCGAGTGACCCTGTCAGGGGTAGTGACTTGGAAGTTTTCTGCAGTCTGTACGCCGCCTTTCCCCCAACCCTTTGTTTTTTGACCTGACTCGTCTCTACCCCGAGCCTTCTTACCCCCTGCACCAAAGTCCAGGTCCCTTGTGTATAGGGTTAAAGAGTGAGGACCAGGAGACTCCTTAGACCCCAGGGACTGGTATTGTAAACCACTTCCTGGAGAACCCTGGTTTCACCTAATTGATGGTGTGCAGTTCCTGCTTCTGTCATTCTGTACATGACTTTTAGGACACCTCCAGGGGATGCAAGCTCCACGCCCCCGATCATTTTTTTTCTTGTACCAGCATGGATTTTTAAATTTTGGGGAAAAACCCCTTTGCTAATAGACCAATCAAACAATTTTTGTCCAATTTTTCTGATTCTGATGAAATTAGATGTCCCTTCTTGGCCAATGAGGGGAATTGGGACAAGTACTGTCTGGTGTGCCCTGGCCCTTTGTCAAGCTCAAAGACCTTCCCCGTTTGCCGGACAGCATTCTTTTCATCCTCTGGTCCCTCAGCCTTTTTCCCACCTTACTGTTTTTGGGGGCGCAATATG
>JAODAL010060013.1:0-21129 GCA_025379985.1 Phyllomedusa bahiana | reverse complement strand
CAGAGAAAGGGCGGGGGTGGTAAGGGACCTGACAGGGGCTGCGTCCGGGGGACCCAAAGACGTGCGGGAGGGGCCCCGTGGGAGGGGGGACCGACGCGCTTCGGCCCCGGGACAGGGGTTTTGGGGGGGCGTCCGTACAAAATGTCATTAAAACAACTTTTTTTTTATAATAGGACTGTAGTTAGCTGCATGTCACAAAAAAATCCCCCCAAAATTCAAAGCATGCCCCTTTGACCCATTTGGGACAATGTGAAGAAAAAGCTTTTTAAAAAAACTTTTTTTTTTAATAGGACCTTTTGTATGCTGCATTCACAGCAAAATCCCCCCCAAAAATTCAAAGCTACCCTTGAGCCATTTTGGGGAAAAATTTGTAAGAACAATGTCTGTTGAAACAACATTTTTTTTAAAATGGGGCCCTTTTAGTATTGCTGCTTTAAAAGCGCATGCCCCCAAAAAATTATAAAAATGACTTCTCACCCATTTTAAAAAATTGTGGGGGAGAAACCCCCCCTTAAAAGCCCATTTCTTTCCCAAAGGACCATGCTTATTGGTACTCAAGTACTGCCCCCAAAAAATTAAAAATATGACTTCTCACACTAAAAAAAAAAGTTGAGGGAGAAATAACACTTAAAAGCCCACATTTTTGTTCCAAAGGACCATAAATTTTTTTTTTTTTGCTGTATCTCACAGCAACATGACCTCAAAACCATTGCAATGCGAAAAATTTTAAAAATAAAGTGAGAAATGGAATACGGTGTTGTCATGAAACCTTTTTGTCTTTTACAGTCCCTCACAGCAAAAACCCGCAAAATGAAATGTTGGGGAAAAAAGGGGGAATAAAAATTGCAGAAGAAAGATCATTTTAAAAAAAAAATTTTCAAGATTTCAAATTTCTTTAAAGGAATGTGAAAAATAAGGAACCAATCGGGGCACGGCAAATTGGGGACAAATCATAGAGAACAGCTATTCATCTTTTGAAAGTCAAACGATCCAATTATCTTGGGAAAAACCGGTGGTTTTTCTGTAATGCTCCTCCCGGCTTGTGAAGGTCCGTAATATGACGGGCTGCTGGGAGGACAAACCTCTATGGCGTGGCGGCCAGCTGGGGCCCTGTCCATTTTGGATACCCCAAGTCTATTGGGTCCGGAAAAACATCCAAAAACATAGTGTTGGAGCAGTTGTTGCACCATGATCTTAAGTTAGTCTCTGGGGGTTTTTTGTTGGCCTGCCCTTGACATTTTTTAGGTGGGAAATAAAAATTTTTTAGGGTACCCATTAGGGGGTTCTGCACCTTGCCTGCGCTTTTCCGCACGGCTATTGGCACCCAGCTGCACTCGCGATGTTGTTCCCCCCGTACATTTAAAAAGGAAAAAGAGCAAAGGTCTCCGTTGATCAAACACAAGGTCTCCATTTCTGATTTTTATCTTTGGGGGGTGGAAGAAATGCTGAGTTTGGTTTTGTACGGGGATCCGGAGGGTGGCCCCAGTAAGTTGTTATTTGATGGCCTTAATGGGGGTTTATTTGGGAAATGGGGGCATCCAAGCATCATGTGAGAGATGGAGCCTTGATTTCCCAGCCTCTGGGTCGAGGGACGCAAACTGACTTCCTCATCTTCCTCCCCCCCAAATTCGCGCCAACCTCTTTCAAGGCAGGGCGTCGGTAACTCGGTGTCTGGAAAGGACCTCCTCCTCCTCTCCGCGCCTCCGGCAAGCTTCAACACAGCCCCGATTGCCTGGATGATTCACCTGGAGCTGATGACTGCCTTGCCCTAGCCCCGGACCCGAACCAGCCTAAAGAAAACCGTAAATTGAGAAAAATGTCGAGCCTTTTGGGTTCGACGGAGAGAAAAATCCGTGTCCGCATCTTGTTTGTCCTCCTCCTCCCGCGGCGGGGGCCCTTTTTTTCAGAGTGCCAATCGATCGTTTCCAAATAAAAAAAAAATACCACAATCTCATGCTGACAAGGGCATGCCACCTGATCATTTTTTGGGGGTTCTTCAAAACTGGCAAAAATGGTGCAGGCTTTTCACCCGGGCCCCAATCTCGGTGGAAACCCCCGGGTCCCACGGCTGTCAGGCCCTGTGTCCTTTTACTGCCTAATGGGTTGGTGCTGCCCAATCTGGGCATGTGGGGGGTGGGAATTTCCCGGTGTTGCCACGTAACAATGAGAGGTTTTACGGGGAGACCGAGCTGACGCTGCCGCGCCGGCGGGACGAAGCGGGTGCAACGGCGGAATGCGAAAATTAGGCCCTGGGCCCTTCCCTGCAGGCAGCCCAAAGACTGGGTAGCTCGTTAAAAAATTCTATGGGACTGGTTTCATAAACTTTTTCCCAGGAAAAGGGATTTGTTCCAGCACCCCCCCTTTTAAAGGGGGGCGGCCAGCAGATTTCCCCCCGTTACCCGCACACCCCTTGCTGGAAACAAGGTTTTTGTCACCCACCCAAACGCTCGGGTCTCGTTCGGAGACCCCAGGGCAAAAGTTCCTGACCTGTGTGGGGGGGGTTCTCCAAGACGATTCATTTCAACAGGGCCCTGGTTTCTTATGGGCAGGGATGCCCCAAAGGGGGACCTTGGGGGAAAAAAACCTGCACCATCCCTGGGGTTTTGAAAGGTGCCCCAAAGCCGGGAGAGCCCCCGTCACCCCCCAGAGAAAATCCCCCCGCTCACCCAGTGACTGTCACGAGATATAGCGGCCTTGGCCGTCTTATAGTCCGGTGTCGGGGGTTTGGTTTGGACTTTTTCCGGCCGCAGATGCAGAAAACCCTGGCTTGAATTTTTTAGAGGGGACACGGGGGCTGGCCAGGACGGGGGACGTTTTTTCGGGAAAAGGGGAAAATTTCCCTCGGTTTTCTGGTATTGGGGGCAGGCGGGGGCCCATGATGGGCGGAACCCCTCTGTGTCCCCCAAAACCAGAAAGGCAAAAATTTTTCCAAGGGCCAAAAAAGCTGGCAACCCGACTTTCATTTTTTGGGTTTTGGGGTTTGGGTTTGGGTTAAAGTGTTTTTTTCTGCTCCCAAACCCCCTGGAAGAAGAAGGTGGTTTGCTGGGGCCTGGCCGCTGTACGGCTGCGGGTTTGTCAAACGGGCGGAAGGAGAAGGGGGTTAGGAGGGGTCTTTTTTGGGGGTTGTGTGGGGGTTTACTCGGGGGAGGGTGGAGGTTTGAAGCGGAGGTGACCCCTGTTCTAAATTCTGAGAGACAGGGGAACTAAAGGAACGCTTGGTGGTGGCGGAGGGAGGGGGGGAAAGGCGGAGGCAGAGGGGTTTTGGACAGGGGTTGGGAACCCCGGCGTCTCTGGCCTTTTTTGGCCCAAGTGTTTGCCCCCTTTTCCCAATCAGGCATTCGCTTTTTTTTGTGGAACTAGACATGTTGGTGGGGGTTTAAACCCACAAAGGTTTGGTTCCCTTTACTTTTTTGCGTTTACAGGCAAAGGGGGGCATATGACATCGCTGGGGAAATCAGAGGCTTGCTCAAAGAAAGGCTCGGGCCCTTGAGGGTCCGGCCCTTTTTGGAGGGGAAATAAGCGAGGAGCGGGGTTTGCGCTGGACCGTGGCTGGGGGAAATTCAAAACCCCGGGCCTTCTGCGGGGGGGGGCCCCTTCCCCCTTTTTCTTGAGGGGGAAACCCCGTACTGACATTCCCCATGTTTCCCCCCGTCCAGTGATAAAAGCGCTGCAAGAAAATTTTCTGCTAAAAGACCAGGGTTGGTTCCGCAATGTCGTCTCATCATCACAAACAAGGTGATTTGGGTCGCCCTGACTTTCTGCACCCGGAGCTGCGGGCTCCAAGCAAGAGGGACAAAAAGGCGTTGCGACCGCCTGGGTTTTTTTCCCGAGGGCCGGTTTTTTTTTCCCCTCCTTTGATGGATCGGGAAAACTGGGCGTCAGAGCAGAGAAAATCATCCTCTTTGGCCTCTTGATCTTTTAACATGCCTTCTGACCCCAACCGCATTTTGTCATCAAAGAGGTCTTCAAAATGGATATCCACAGGGGTGGGTAACGAGTTGACATTTGGGCCCTGCTTCATGTTGGACGGATGGCTGATGACGACATTTGTGGCCGTGACTGGGGGGGACGAGGAGGTAAGACTGCTGGATACAGGTTGCATTAACCACTGAAGGACAGATTGGCGACGCTGTTCGTTACTGAGATTCACAGGGCCCTGACCAAGCGATGACAGGCCTGACGTCCTGCAACTGATGATCCGCTGGCATGCGTGTTGTCGCCAGCACTGGAAGGAGCACCTTCTCTCGTACCTCTACCTCCATGTCCTACCCCCCTCTTTGCTCGCTTACCACCTGAATTTCGCTCCATGTTCAGAAATATAAAAATTTGAGAAGGTATGGAAGAGTTTTGGAAAGTCTCTTATTAAAAGACGGGAAAAACAACTATTCTCAAACCCCAAAAACAAAACAAAAAGCTGGATTTAAAAATTTAAATGCAAAATAGACTATCAAAAAAGTTTTCTGCCCCAAAATAAAAAAAAAACCTTCGAAATGTATGGGGTATTTAAAAGATGGCAATCACAGCTTTTCAATTCACCTCGAATCGACAAAAAAATTGCTGTATTCACATTTAACTGAAAAGTAGACTATCAACAAAGCTGGCCTGCGCCAAAGTGAAAAAAACACGTATCTGTAAAGTATTCGGATAATAAAAGGTATTTTTTGGCACCTATCAATTCACCTGTGGTAACTACACAATTGCTGGATTCAAATTTAACTGCAAGGTGGCTCAATCAACAAACTGACTGGGCAAAAGTGAAAAAACACGTATCGGTAATTTCTTCGGATAATTAAAAGGTATTTTTGGCACCTTTCAATTCACCTGTGGTGACTACAAAATCGCTGTATTCACATTTAAGTGCAAGGTGCCTCAATGAACAAAGCTGTAGCGCGCCAAAGTGATAAAACACGTATCTGTAATGTATTTGGATAATAAAAGGTATTTTTTGGCACCTATCAATTCACCTACACAATTGCTGGATTCAAATTTAACTGCAAGGTGGCACTATCAACAAAACTGGACTGGGCAAAAGTGCAAAAAAAACGTATCTGTAATGTATTAGGATAATAAAAGGTATATTTGGCACCTTTCAATTCACTTGTGGTGACTACACAATTGCTGTATTCACATTTAAGTGCAAGGTGTCAATGAACAAAGCTGTAGTGCGCCAAAGTGAAAAAAAACACGTATCTGTAATGTATTCGATAAAAAAAGGTATTTTTTCCGGCACCTTTTTCAATTCACCTTGTGGTAACACAAACAATTGTTTGGTATTCCAATTTAACTGCAAGTAAATCTATCAACAAAGCGGATGGCCAAAGTGAAAAAAAAAGTATCTAAAATTTATTCGGTAATAAGGTATTTTTGGCACCTTTCAATTCACTTGGTGACTAAAAAAATTGCGTATTCACATTTAAGTGAAAGGTTTGCCTCAATGAAAAAAGCTGTTAGGGGCGCAAAGTGAAAAAACACGTACTGTAATTATCGATAAAAAGTATTTTGCACCTATCAATTCCCTTGGTAACTACACAAATGGGATTCAAATTAATGCAAGGGGGCTCATCAACAAATCGGGACTGGGCAAAAGTGCAAAAAAAAAACTTATCAAAAATAATAGGAAATTCGGAAAAAAAATAAAGGTAATTTTTGGCCCACCTTTAAACAAAATTTTTCACCTGAAGTGGTGACTACAAAATTGCTGTATTCCCCATTTAAGTGCAAGGTGCCTCCATGAACAAAGCTGTAGGTGCCCAAAGTGAAAAAACACGTACTGAAATGTATTTGGATAATAAGGTATTTTTGGCACTATCAACCTGTGTGACTAAAAAATTTGCGGGAAATTCTAATTTAACTGCAAGGTGGTATATCAAAAAAGCTGGAATGGGCAAAAATAAAAAATGAACCCCTATCTGAAAATGTATACTGAAAAAAAGTGGAGTTTTGCACCTAACAAAGAGACCTGCAGTTACTAGAAAAGATGTGTAATCCTAATATAAGTTCAGGCTGCCCAATATCCAGGAAATATTTAATAGAAAATTTTAAATAAAAAGAATTCATAAATGTAAAACACTAAGCTTGGTAAAACTATACCCATATCCTTTTTGAGCTTTTCGGTTCGCCCCCAGGGCCCCCCCCCCCCCCCCCCCGCTTCCCCCTGATTTTTCAGGTAGTGTCCTTTAAAATTCTCTCCTAACAATAAATCTTCCAATTCTGACTAAATAAGTTGGAAGGATCCGCTACAGAAGAGCTTTTTTGTGAGAAAAAAATTATTTCGCTGAGCTGTTTGGCACAAGCAGAGGCAGGCCTACCCTATGAGAGCGAGAGCCCTGAGGGTGAAACAGGGAAAAACTGTTTTTTAAAACAGGTCTGGTTTTTCAGCCAATCGCAACCAAAACCCAGTCAGGGATAGTGGAGACACGATGAGGAGTATGGGGAATGTGGGAGTAGTGGACAGATGGGGAGTAAGGGGACAGATGGGGAGTATTTGGGGAAAGATGGGGAGTAGTGGAGAAGATGGGGAGAAAGTGGAGAAGATGGAGGAGAAAGTGGAGAAGATGGGATTTTGTGGGGAATGATGGGAGTGTTGGGAACAGATGGGGTAGTGGGAATGATGGGGGGTAGTGGAGAATGATGGGGGGTAGGGAGAAAGAGGGGGTAGTGGGAAAGGGTGGGGGTAGTGGGGAATGATGGGGGGAAGGGGGGAAGATGGGGGGTAATGGAGACTATGGGGGGGTAAGGACTGATGGGGAGTAGGGGAGACATGATGGGGAGTTGTGGAGACAGGATGGGGAGGTTGGTGAGACATGATGGTGAGTTGGTGGAGGACCTGATGGGGATTTGTAGACATTGAATGTGGAGTTGTGGAGACATGAAGGGGAGTTGTGAGATATGGATGGCGAGTAGAGGAGATATTGATGGCGATAGTGGAGACTTAAGGTGAGTGAGAGGACTTGATGGAGTAGTGTATAGACTTGATGAGGGGAGATGTCGATACGTGAGTTGGGAGTTGCGAGAAGTGATGGGGAGTTGTGGAGACGTGATGGGGAGTAGAGGAGACATTATGTGGAAGGTAGAGGAGACATGATGTGGAGTAGAGGAGAGATGATGGGGAGTAGTGGAGATATAATGGGGAGTAGTGGAGAAATGATGGGGAGTAGTGGAGACAATATGGGGAGTAGTGGAGACAGGATGGGGAGTAGTGGAGACATGATGGGGAGTAGTGGGAGACATGGATGGGGAGGTAGTGTAGACATGTTGTGGGAGTAGTGTTGCTATAATGATGGGGGAGTATGAGATATGAGTGGTAGTAGTGGAGACTTATTGGGAGTAGAGGAAGAAATTATGGGGGAAGTAGATGTGAGACATGATGTGGATTAGAGGATATATGAGTGGGGAGTAGTGGGAGATATTGATGGTAGTATTGGAGAAATGATGGGGAGTAGTGGAGACAGGAATGGGGATTAAGGAGACAGAAGGGAGATAGTGAGATATGATGGGAAGTAGTGGAGACATGATGGGGGAGTAGTGGAACATGATGGGAGTTAGTTGATATATGATGGGGAAGTAGTGGAGATATGAGGGAGTATGGGAGATATGATGGGAGAGTAGTGGAGACATATGTGGGAGTAGAGGAGAAATGTTGAAGTAGTGAGACATGATGGGGGGGGGGAAAAAAAAAAGGGGTAGAGTGGAGACATGATGGGGAGAAGTGGAGGGATAAATGGAGGTGATGAGTGGAGATATGAGGTGGAGAAGTGGAGATATGAGGGGATTAGTGGTAGACATGGATGGAAGTAGAGGAAACATGATGGGGAGTAGTTGAGATGTGATGGGGAGTAGTAGAGACATGATTTGGATAGTGTGGAGAACAGGATGGGGAGAAGTGGAGATATGATGGGGAGTAGTGGAGACATGATGGGGAGCAGAGGAAACATGATGGGGAGTAGTGGAGATGTGATTGGGAGTAGTAGAGACTTGATGGGGAGTACGATTCAAGATGGGTGAGGTGTGGATAAGTGAGGGGAGTCGTGGAGATAATGGAGTGAGAGTATATGGATACGAAGTGAGTGGGAGTAGAGAGGACATAATGGGGAAGGAGAGGAGACATGAGGGGAGTTAGAGAGATAGGGATGGGGAGTAGTGAGATATCATGGGGAGTAGTGAAAGATATAATGGGTAGTGGAACCTGATGGTGGGTGAGTAGTGGAGATATGATCGGGAGAGATGGAGAAAGGATGGGGGGGAGTAGGTGGAGACAGCAGATTGGGAGTAGTGGAGACATGAGTGTGGAGTAGTGGAGGACATGGATGGGGAGTATTGGAGACATAGGGGGAGTTAGTGGGAGACATGATGGGGAGTAGTGGAGACATGGATGGGGAGTAGTGGCGAGACATGAGGGATAAGGAGGACATGATGTGGAAATGGAGACGTGATGGGTAGATAATGGAGACGAGATTGGGAGTGAATGGAGACTGATGGGGAGTAGAGGAGACATGATGGGGAGTAGAGGAGACATGATGGGGAGTAGGAGGAATATAGGGGAATAGTGTTGATGTCTTGGAGTTGTTGAGATGTGCTGGGGGTTGTGGAGACGTGGATGTGATAGACGAAGATATGATTGGGGAGTAGAGGAGATATGATGGGGAATAGTGGAGATATGATGGGGAGTAGGGGTGGAGCAATGAATGGGAGTAGTGGAGACAGGATGGCGAGTAGTGGGATATGAATGGGAGTATAGGAGATAATGGGGGAGTAGTGGAGACAAGATGGGGAGTAGTAGAGATATGATGGGGAGAAGTGGAGATATGATGGGAGTAAGGTGAAATATGATGGGGAGTAGTGTACACATGATGGGGAAGGTGAGGGAGACAGATGGGGATGAAGTGACACATATGGGAGTAGTGGAGACCTATGGGGATGTAGTGTAGACGGATGGGGATTAGTGGAGTAACAGGATGGGGAGCAGGTGGAGATATGCTGGGAGAAGTGGAGACAGTCTGGTGGAGAAGTGGAGACATGAATGGGGAGTAGAGAGACATGATGGGAGAAGTGTAGACAGATGGGGATAGCTGGGAGACGAGGATGGGGAGAGTATTGAGACAGGATTGGGAGTATGTGTGAGACAGATGGGAGGCAGTGGAGATAGAATTGGGCGAAGGTGGAGACAGGATGTGGGAGCTTAGTGGATAAATTGATGGGTGAGTAGTTGTGAGACAGGATGGGAAGTAGTGAGATATTAGTGGGGGAGTATGGAGACAGGAGGGGCATATGTGGAGGACAGGAAGGGGGTGAACTAGTGTGAATAACAGAGATGGTGGTGGAGTAGTGGAGACTCGGATTGGGAGCAGTTGGAGGATATGAGGGAGGTATTGAGACATGATGGGATTAGTTGGAGAACGAGGGATGGGGAGTCATTGGAGATCGGGATGGGAGTATTGGAGATATGTAGGAGGAGTAAGTGGAGATATGAAGTTGGAGTAAGTATAGACATAATGGGGAGTGAGTGAATTTGATTGGGGATGTAGTAGAGATTGATGTGGAGTAGTGGAGACATGATGTGTGAAGTGAGATATACATGGGGAGTAGTGAAACGTGGGATGGGGAGTGAGTGGAGGATATAGTGGTGTAGTATTAGAGATATTATGGGGATTAGTGAGATATGATGAGGAGTACGTGAGAGCGATGTTGGGGAGTATGGAGATAGGATGGGGAGGTAGTGGAGACGAGGAAGGGGAAGTAGTGGACCCATGATGGGTGGATTGATTTGTACACCTGATGTTGGAGTAGTGTGACACATGATGGGAGGTAGTGGAGACATTATGGGGATAGTAGGACACAGATGGGCGCTATGATGGGGATTAGTTGAGACAGGAGGGGGTAGTATTGGAGAACATGATGGAGTAGTGTGATCACATGATGGTGGGAGTAGGAGGAGACCTGATGGGGAGTATGGAGACGATGATGGGAAAGTTGGAGATAGGGATGGGGGAGAGTGGAGATATGATGGGGTGTAGTGGAGACATGATGTATAGGGAGAAATGAATGGGGAGGTAGTGGAGAGATGATGGGGAGTAATGGAGACAGGATGGAGAGTAGTGGAGATATGTGAGGGGAGTAAGTGGAGATCTTATGGGGAGTAGTGGAGCCATGATGGGGAGTAGTTGAGGATATGATGGGGGAGTTTGAGGACTTATGAATTGGGAAGTAGTGGACCTTATGAAGTGGGGATTGATGAGGATGAGCGATGGGGAGTAGTGGAGATATAATGGGGAGTAGTGGAGATATGATGAGGAGTAATGGAGAGGATGGGGAGTAATGAGAGAAATGATGGGAGTTATTGGACACATGATGCAGAGTAGTGGAGATATATGGGATAAGGAAGGCATGAAGGGGATAAGTGGACACAGTGATGGGGAGAAGTGGACCAAAGAGTTGGGGAGTACGTAGATATGATGGGGAGATAGGTGGAGACAAGCAGGGTTTAGTGGAGACGATTGATGGGTGATAGTGGAGACATGGATGGGGAGTACAGTAGCACATGATTGTGGAGTAATGGAGACATGATGGGGAGTAGTGCTAACAGAGATGGGGAGTAGTGGAGACATTAAGTGTTAGTAGTATGAGACATGAAGTGGAGTAGTAGGAGACATGATGGTGGTGTATAGGAGAAAAGATGGGGAGTAGGGGGAGATAGGGTGGGGAGAAGAGGGATATGATGGGGAGTAAGGGAAAAGACTTAAAGGGGGGATTTGGACACATGATGCAGATTTGGGGAGATTTGATGGGGGTAGGGTGGACACATGATGCAGAGTAGTGGACACATGATGCAGAGTAGTGGAGATATGATGGGGAGTAGTGGACACATGATGCAGAGTAGTGGGAGATTTTGTTGGGGAGTAGGGGGAAAACATGTTTGGGGAGTAATGGGGGACGGTGGAAAGTTTTTTGATTTTTTTAGTTTAGAGCGTTTACCAAAAATTTGGGGAAAAGGCAAAAAAGGGTTACCCCCCCCGGGCCCCCATGAAACCGGGAAGCCCCGTCCCCCCTTTCCCCCACTTTTTAACCCCTTTTCCAGCCGCCCCCCGGGCCTTCTAAACCCCCTGAGTTTACACCTTACCTTCCCCCCTGTTCTGGGACCACTTAGGGGGGCCCCCGGGGAAAAGGGGGCGCCGGGGGTCCCATCGCATTGTCCCAGGGACCCGCCGCCTGCTGCCGAGGGACCCCCAAGCCCTTTGGGAACCAACTCCCTCCGGCATGCCCAAGGGCTCTGCTTTGTTGTCGGGTAAATTTTGGAGCAGGGGGGGTATCCCCTTTAAAATTTCAATAAAAGGTTTCCCGGGGCCCAAACCCTCACAAAATAAGGGAGCCTTTTAAATTTCATCGGGGGCCCCAGGGGGACAACGGGTTAAATGTGAAAACCCAAAGAAGTCCTAAAAACCCTGCAGGGTGCGGGGGCCCACTATAAGGGGCCCCCACATGTCCCGAATAGATGAGGGCCCCAGAAAAATTTCCCCTTTTGGGGGGCCCGCCACATTCTACAGTTGACATTTGCCTCCCTCTCTTTTACCCAGCAGCCAAAAAAACCTTTTACGGACCTGATACTTTTTCAGCGGGGGGTTTGTTTACGGGTGAAACATTAAAATGAAAGTTTAAATTGTTTAACCCTTTTTTAAAGGAAATTTTGGGTAAAAAAACTGGGGCCCAATCGGGCATTTCCTATGTAACACCCCCAGATAACAAGTAAAAAACTTTTCTGAGTACAGAAAATGTTGTAAGATGTCCCCTGCAGTCCTTTTAAAAATCCCAAAAGAAAAACACTTTGGTGACTCTGAAAATAGTTTAAGGGAGTAGATACCCCCTGCATCCTATGTAACCCCAAGATACCGACGGGTGATAACTCCTGAGAACAAAAAGGGAGTAGATGCCCACCTTCGGGCCTAAAGGCCTAGGGAACACCACAGAAAACCCAGGGGGGAATAAACTCTCTGAGTAACAGATAATTTTAGTAATTTTTCACCTCCCAGGCCTAGGGTAACACCACAGTAACACAGTTGTAAGTTTTCTGAGTAGAGAAAATTTGAAATAGATTTTTCACCTGCAGTCCATGTAACCCAACAGATAACACAGCGATAATTTCTTTGAGTAAGATAAGGGTGAAAGATGTTCCCCTAAAGTCCTATGAAAACACCACAAAATAAAAACATTTGTTTCCTCTTGATTAAAAGAAAATGTAGTGGGAAATTTCCCCTCCCTTTTCTATGTAACACCACAGATAATTTTGGTAGCGGGCCCCCTGGGATTCCTATGAAACCCAACCCACAGATAAACCATTTAAAACCCTTTTGAGTACAGATAAGTTGTGTTGTCCCCGGCAGTCCCTATTAACACCAAGTTTAATATAGTAGATGCCCCCTGTGGGCCTATGAAACGGGAACAATAATGTAGTAATTCCCCCCCAGTTTCTTTGTAACACCAAGTTAATGTGGGTAGTTTCCCCCGCAGCCCTATGTAATCACCAAACAAAAATACAAAAGTGTTTAACTCTCTGAGTACAATAAGGGGTTGTATTTGTCCCCTGCAGCCCTATGAAAACCCCCACGGGATATAAGTAGTTTTGCCCCCTGAAAGTCCTATGTAACAGCACAGGTCAGGGAGGAGCGGATCTCTTCTTTCTGATGCCGCAGGGATTATTATTGCACTTACGGGAATTCCTCGCCTCCGTTATCGCTCGTCCCCTCCCCGAGGGCTGAGATGACAGAGACTGAAAGTGAAAGGAAATTATGAGGAAAAAATACCTTTAGCTCAGATTCAAAAGAAACACAGACTCAGGGACATCGGGTAAGGAAAATGCACAGTACTACTTCTCTTGTCCTACTGCTGGAGGTTATGCTCAGTACCTGCTCTTATTCCCTTTACATAGACAGTACACAGTACTACTTCTCCTGACCTGTGCTGGGGCTAATGCTCAGAACCTGCTCTTATTCTGTATACATAGACAGTGCACAGTACCACTTCTCCTGACCTGTATGCTCGGGCTAATGCTCAGAACCTGCTCTTATTCTGTATACATAGACAGTGCACAGTACCACTTCTCCTGACCTGTATGGTGGGGGTAATACTCAGCATCTGCTCTAATTCTGTATACATGGACAGTGCACAGTACTACTTCTCCTTACCTGTATATTGGTGCTTAGTATCATATATATATCGTATATATATCATGCTTAGTATCTACCTTAATTCAAAGGATTTTAAGGATTCCCAGATTCCTAATTTTTTTTCATATTCAAGATGTAATGCTCAGTATCTGTCCTTATTCTATATATATGGACAGTGCACAGTAACACTTCCCCTGACCTTTATATATGGAAACAGCACAGTATCACTTCCCCTGTCCTGTATATATGGGCACTGTACCATTTCCCCTGTCCTGTATATATGGACAGTGCACAGTATCACTTCTCCTGTATATATGCACACTGCACAGTGCCACCTCTCCGATCCTGCATGTTGGGTCTAATTCTCTGTAGCCATCTTTGTTCTGTATATATAGGAATTGCACAGTTCTACTTCTGTGTATATGGACACTGCACAATACAACTTCTCCTGTCCTGTATGCTGGGTGTAATGCTCAGTATCTGTCCTTATTCTGTATATATGGACAGTGCACAGTACTACTTCTCCTGTCCTGTATGTTGGGTGTAATGCTCAGTATCTGTCCTTATTCTGTATATATGGACAGTGCACAGTATCACTTCTCCTGTTTTGTATACCTAGAAAGTTCACAATGCCACTTCTCCTTTCCTGTGTGCTGGGGGTCATGCTCATTACCTGCTTTTATTCTGTATATATGGACAGTACCCAGTACCACTTCTGTGTATATAGACAGTGTACATACCATTTCTCCTGTATATATGGACAGTGCACAGTACCACTTTTGTGTATATAGACAGTGTACATACCATTTCTCCTGTATATATGGACAGTGCACAGTACCACTTCTGTGTATATAGACAGTGTACATACCATTTCTCCTGTATATATGGACAGTGCACAGTACCACTTCTGTGTATATGGACATTGCACAGTACCACTTCTCCTGTGTATATGGACAGTGCACAGTACCACTTCTCCTGTCCTGAATGCTGGGTGTAATTCTCAGTATCAATCCTTATTCTGTATATATGCACAGTGCACAGTACCACTTCTTCTCTATGTATGTATGGTGCACAGTACCACTTATCCTGTATGCTGTGGGTCATGCTTAGTATTTGCTTTTATTCTGTAAATATGGACAGTGCATGGTTCCACTTCCTCTGTTTATAATAACAGTGCACAGTACCACTTCTGCATATATGGATAGTGCACAGTACCACTTCCCCTGTGTTTATGAACAGTGCACAGTACCACTTCTCCTGTCCTGTTTGCTGGGTGTCCTGTTCAGTGTCTGCGGCTCTCCTGAGCGTTGTTACTTCTTTTAAGCTCACCATTCATGGATGACAGTTGTGCACAGTATTACTTCTCCTGTAAATATGGACAGTGCACAGTACCACTTCTGTAAATATGGATTTTGCACAGTACCACTTTAGTATATATGGACAGTGCACAGTACACATACTGTTCTGTATGCTAGGTGACAAGTTTAGTATATGCTTCTATTTTGTAAATATGTAGCACTTCTCCTGTATATATGGATAGAGCACAGTACCACTTCTTATCTGAGTATGTGGACAGTGCATAGTACCACTTATGTAAATATGAACAGTGCACAGTATCACTTCTGCATATAAGGATAGTACACAGTAGCACTTCTCCTGTGTATATGAACAGTGCATAGTACCACTTCTGCATGTATGGATAGTCACAGTACCACTTGTCCTGTGTATATGAACAGTACACAGTACCACTTCTGCATGTATGGATAGTGCACAGTACCACTTCTCCTGTGTATATGAACAGTACACAGTACCACTTCTGCATGTATGGATAGTACACTGTGCCACTTCCCCTGTGTATATGAACAGTACACAGTACCACTTCTTCCTGTATGGATAGTGCACAGTACCCATAGTTGCCAACTTTTGAAACTGAAAAAGCAGGAGATTGCAGAGGGTGGCACGCTTAGCTCGCCGCGGCAAAGATTTGCATGGACACGCCCATTTTGTCGGTGTGCCCCTTCAAAAAGCCACACCCACTCCACCTAACTGCATAACGGCTTGGAAGAAAGCCAGGTAGATGCCCTTATAGCCAGGTAGTAGCCCCCCATAACCAGGTAGTGCCCCTTACAGGCAGGTAGATGCCCCTTGTAGCCAAGTAGATGCCCCCTTGTAGCCAGGTAGATGCCCTCTCTGTAGCCAGGTAGAGCCTGCTCTGTAGCCAGGTAGAGCCAAACTTGTAGCCAGGTAGATGGCCCCCTTTGTTAACTGGGTAGATGCCCCCTTTGTTAACTGGGTAGATGCCCCCTTTGTTAACCGGGTAGATGCCCCCTT
This sequence comes from Phyllomedusa bahiana, assembly GCA_025379985.1. Classification (NCBI taxonomy): domain Eukaryota; kingdom Metazoa; phylum Chordata; class Amphibia; order Anura; family Hylidae; genus Phyllomedusa; species Phyllomedusa bahiana. The sequence goes on along the minus strand of JAODAL010060013.1, from coordinate 5,641 downwards.
TGTTAGCCGGGTAGATGCCCCCTTTGTTAGCCGGGTAGATGCCCCCTTTGTTGCCAGGTAGATGCCCCTTTTGTTAGCCAGGTATTGCCCCCTTTGTTAGCCAGGTAGATGCCCCGTTTGTTAGCCAGGTAGTGCCCCCATGGTAGCCAGGTAGTTCCCCCATTTGTAGCCAGGTAGTGCCCCCTCTGTTGCCAGGTAGACACCCCCCCCCCATTGTAGTCAGGTAGAGCCCCCTTATAACTAATAAAAATAAAATAATAAAATCCACTCACCTCACCAGGCTCCTGCAGCTCCGGACATCTCCCGGCCGACTGAGTACTCTCAGCATCACAGGGGGAGTGAGAGCAGCCGCGCGTCACTCCCCCTGCGCCGCTGACCTGTATGTACAACGCACACCGGCCGGCGCTGTACATACAGGGGGAGGAGGGGAACGATCCCTCCTGCCTCCTCCCTGCACTGCTGACTGACTGTGCGGCTGCAGCTGCTTCACCCGCCTGTAGGAGCGGCCCGGCGGCGCCAGGTAGCGCAACGCATACTCTTGCGCGCGGCCCCTCGCTGCCTGCTGGCGACGGGAGGAGTGTGTTCACTCTGGGGGGGAGGGCGGGGGGGTGGGAGACCCCAATTAGCAGGGACCCCCCCCCCCCCCGCCAAAGCGGGAGAGTTGGAAATTATGACAGTCCCATTCTGCAATGTTATGGTAGTCACAGAGTACCACTTGTCCTGTGTATTATGAAAGTAACATTACCACTTCTGCATGTATGGATAGTGCACAGTACCACTTCTCCTGTGTATATGAACATTACACAGTACCACTTCTCCTGTCCTGCATGCTGGGTGTCCTGCTCAGTATCTGCAGCACTCTTAAGTTTTGTTATTCCTCTTAAGCTCACATTTCATGGTCTATGGATGCACAGTACTACTTCATGTCCTGTATATATGGACAATCGTGCACAGTACTACTTCATGCCCTCTGTCGTGTGGGTGTCACTTCTGAGCTGCTGCTGAAGCTGCCATAGACCCCGGCCTGACAGGAAGCATTTGGGTTGAGAGCGACTCAGGAAATGCAGACACCGACGATTGATGTGAATATCAGACAAATGCAAGAAATCAGAGGAGTCACAGAGACCTGGCTGAGACCTCACTGCAGTCCGGCTCTTCCTGGGAGCTCCGGCCTGAGAGCCAGGATCAGGAGACCCGGCTGAGACCTCACTGCAGTCCTGTTCTTCCTGGGGAGCTCCGGCCTGAGAGCCAGGACCAGGAGACCCGGCTGAGACCTCACTGCAGTCCTGCTCTTCCTTGGAGCTCCAGTCTGAGAGCCAGGACCAGGAGACCCGGCTGAGACCTCACTACAGTCCTGCTCTTCCTGGGGAGCTCCGGCCTGAGAGCCAGGACCAGGAGACCCGGCTGAGACCTCACTGCAGTCCTGCTCTTCCTGGGAGCTCCAGCCTGAGTGCCAGGATCAGGAGACCCGGCTGAGGACCTCACTGCAGTCCGGCTCTTCCTGGGAGCTCCGCCCTGAGAGCCGGGAAACAAGGTGCCCCGGCTGAGACCCCCACTGCATTTCCTGCTCTTCCGGGGGGAGCTCGGCCTGAGAGCCAGGATCGGGGAGACCTGGCTGAGCCCTCACTGCAGTCCTGCTCTTCCTGGGGAGCTCCGGCCTGAGAGCCAGGATCAGGAGACCCGGCTGAGACCTCACTGCAGTCCTGCTCTTCCTGGGGAGCTCCAGCCTGAGTGCCAGGATCAGGAGACCCGGCTGAGGACCTCACTGCAGTCCGGCTCTTCCTGGGAGCTCCAGTCTGAGAGCCAGGACCAGGTGACCCGGCTGAGACCTCACTGCAGTCCTGCTCTTCCTGGGGAGCTCCGGCCTGAGCGCCAGGATCAGGAGACTCGGGTGGCTGAGACCTCACTGCAGTCCTGTTCTTCCTGGGAGCTCCGGCCTGAGAGCCAGGACCAGGATACCCGGCTGAGACCTCACTGCAGTCCTGTTCTTCCTGGGAGCTCCGGCCTGAGAGCCAGGACCAGGATACAGGCACCGATAGGAGCTTCTAGAAAACCCGACATGCTCCCGCGCAGGGCGGCTCTCACACCCCTCCCTCCCCAGTACAAGTGATCTTCAGCTGTGGTGCATATGGGGCTGACTATAAAGTATATGCACTACAGACCATGTCTGAGGGAAGGTGGAGAGGAGGGAGGACAATGTAGAACGTTGTATACACACATACATGCAGGAACATAGACATGGGGACAAGTGGATGCTTCCCTTCTATTAAACCAAGAAAACCCCAAAACGGTCACTGAAATAACCGGAGACTGAAATTACCTAAAAATCAACTAATCAGACATTGCTTGTGAATTGTGGTTCAATCGAAACACTCCTCCTGCTCCAGCTGTCCACAGTTATTTGACCACTCCTCGTGCTCCAGCTGTCCACAGGTATTTGGCCCACTCCTCGGGCTCCAGCTGTCCACAGGTATTTGGCCCACTCCTCGGGCTCCAGCTGTCCACAGATATTTGGTCACTCCTCTTGCTCCAGCTGTCCACGGATATTTGGCCACTCCTCTTGCTTCAGTTGTCCACGGGTATTTGGCTCACTCCTTGTGCTCTAGCTGTCCACGGATATTTGGCCAACTCCTCATGCTCCAGTTGTCCACAGGTATTTGGTCCACACCTTGTGCTCCAACTGTCCACAGGTATTTGGTCCACACCTTGTGCTCCAGCTGTCCATAGGTATTTGGCCCACTCCTCATGCTCTAGCTGCTCATAGGTAAGTGGCCCAAACCTTGTGCTGCAGCTATCCACAGGTATTTGGCCACTCCTCCTGCTCCAGCTGTCCATAGGTATTTGGCCCACTCCTCATAATCTAGCTGGTCACAGGTATGTGGCTCAAACCTTGTGCTGTAGCTGTCCACAGGTATTTGGCCCACTCCTCATGCTCCAGCTGTCCACAGTAGTGTTGAGCGATTACGTTGACCATCGACATCGGTCGATGGGCGATAGTCGGCCATCATCGACAAGATATTCGATGGTCGATGATAGATTATCACCGATGACCATTAAAGTCTATGGGAGGGGCAACAACACCTTCATTCTTACACCCAAACAGGGCTGGAGAAGCTGGAATTAACATCCACAACAGTCAAATGGATACGTGCTACATCTTAGGCCCAACACTTATAAAAGCCACAGAAAAAAAGTCACAGACCATTCACTATCCCTGTCTTGTACCACAGCCAGACCCTTAAACAGGCTCGGACTGGGCCGCCGGGGGACCGGGGAATCCCCCTGTGGGCCCCCCCCCCGAAACCGTTGTGGGCCCCGGAGGCGTGCCGTCCCTCCCTGGGGCCCGGCCGCGCATCGGTCACTGGACGCCCGGGGGCCTGCGTCCCGAGCGCTCCAGAGACAGGGTCCGGTAGCCGGGGGACTAATGTCCCGACTCCCGGGGACTGCGCGGTATCAGCGGAGCGCAGCGCCCCTAGCGCTGCGCTCCGCTGCTCTTCCTGGCAGGTTGAAGGCGTTAAAGGGCCCTTTAGCCTGCGGGCGCCGGCCCCTACTGGTGACGTAGGCGGCGCGGTGACTTCACTTCACCACGCCCCCTAGAGGGCGGGCAGGGGCCGGTGGCAGGGTGCCCGGAGCGGGAGCCGAGCCAGGTAAGTGGCTGTTTGTTGTTTTTTTTTTTTTTTTTTTTAATCTAAAAGGGGGGTGTCCCTGGCTACGGGGGGGGGTTTTTGGTACCAGGGGGGTCCTTGGCTACCAAGGGGGGTCCCCCCAGGCTACCAAGGGGGGGCCCCCTGGACAAGGGGGGGCCCTTGATAAAAAAAGGGGCCCCTCACTAAAAGGGGCCCCTGGCTACCTACAGGGGGCCCCTGACTACCTACAGGGTCCCTGGTCCCTAAGGGGGACCTGACTCAAAGGGGGCCTGGCTACCAAGGGGGGTCCCCTGGCTACCAAGGGGGGCCCTGGCTACCTAAAGGGGGGCCTTGGCTACAAAGGGGGCCCTGGCAAAAAGGGGGGCCCTGACTACAAAAGGGTCCCTCCCTACCTACAGCGGTCCCTGGCTACCTACAGGGGCCCCCTGGCTACAAGGGGGGTCCCGGCTACAAAGGGGGCCCCTGGCTACAAGGGGGCCCCCCTGGCTAAAAGAAAAAAACTTGAGACTCTCGGTTCACATTTTTTGATAAAAAAGATGTTTAAGGCCCAAGACTTTAAGTGATCTAAAAATCGGGCGTTACCTTCTTTCCCTCTCAATCGAGCCAATAAGGCCCTCTCGCGGGTCACCGCCTCCCTTATTCAGAAGAAAAAAAAAAAAAACACCCCCCTGCCAAAACTGCCCTTCTTATGACAGCCTGTGAGAGTGGGCGGGGCAGGAAAAACAAAATGGAAGCACCTTCCTTCCCATATAGGTTAAATCAATGTACACCAAATATACCTATGTTTCTGACACAAAAACATTTCGAAAAAAAGTATGCAAAAGAGGGGCCCGGTCAAGGGGGGGCCCCGGCTACAGGGGGGCCCTGGTTTTAAAAAAGGGCCTTGATTACAAGGGGGGACCTTTACTAAAAGGGGGGCCCTGGCTAAAAGGGGGCCCTCACTACAAGGGGTCCTGGCTATCTACAGGGGGCCCTGACTACAAGCGGGGCCCTGGCTACCAACAGGGGTTCCTGGCTACTACAGGGGGGCCCTGGCTAAAAGGGGGCCCCCGACTACAAAGGGGGGGGCCCGGCTCCTAAAAGGGGGGGGCCTTGGTACAAAGGGGGCCTGGCTAAAAGGGGGGGCCCCTGATAAAAGGGGCCCTCACTACCTACAGGGGTCCCTGGCTACCTACAGGGGGCCCTGGCTACCTACCGGGGCCCCTGGCTACAAAGGGGGCCACTGGCTACAAAGGGGGCCCCTGGCTACCCCACAAGGGGGCCCGGGCTACCTACAAGGGGGGCCCTGGCTCCTCAAGGGGTCCCTGGGTACAAAGGGGGGGCCCGGCTACCTACGGGGGCCCTGGCTTTTCAAAGGGGCCCTGACTCAAAGGGGGGCCCGGCTACCTAAAGGGGGGCCCTTGGGGACAAAAGGGGGCCCGGTAAAAGGGGGCCACTGGGGTACAAAGGGGGCCCCTGGCTACCACAAGGGGGCCTGGTAACCCACAAGGGGGGCCCCGGTACCTACAAGGTCCCTGGCTTTTAAAAAGGGGGGCCCCGGCCCCCCCAGGGGGCCCCGGCTCAAAGGGGGGCCTGGGCTACAAAGGGGGGCCCCGGTACCTAAAGGGGGGCCCTTTGGGTAAAAGGGGGGCCCCCGGGGTACAAAGGGGGGCCCTCAGTACCCCCGGGGTCCCCGGCTACTACAGGGGCCCTGGTCAAAGGGGGGCCCTGGCTACCTACAAGGGGGGCCCTGGCCACCTACAAGGGGGGCCCTAGCTATCTAAAGGGGGCCCTGACTTCCTGCACACTACCTAAAGGAGACCCCTAACTGCCTGCAAACTACCCTTTAAAAGAGGCCCCTTTAAATGCCCGTATGCAAATTATGGGGGAAACCCTAACTGCCTGTATAAATACCTAAAGGGGACCCTAACACCCACAGCTTACCCAACTGGGGAGAAACCACCACCTACAGACTGGGGCCCTTGCCTATTTGCCACCTACCCAGGGGCTTTTCT